>MU191078.1:0-21069 GCA_016904865.1 Pissodes strobi | reverse complement strand
AATGATCAATCAAACTAAAAAACAAATAATAAATATAGTTTAAAAAACAAACTGTAACTATGATAAAAAAATATAGTTTAAAAAAATGCTTCCATAGTACATCGAACTAAAAAGTGGAAAATAAATATAGTTTAAAAAAATTAAAAAAAAACACGTTTTAATGATCAATCAAACTAAAAAAACAAAAAATAATTCTTAATACAGGCAGAAAATAATAATGAACGAAAAATATTAGTATTATTGTGAAAAAAGCGTGGGGTGCTCGATGTACAGGGTGGCTCGTTTTCGTGTCTATGTATGGGGAACTCGAAAACCGGAAAAGATACAGTGTCGGTAAAATTACGGCAAAATTGCGCATTTAGGTGCCTAAGAATATGCCGCTTAGAAAGTTTCAAAATTCCGATTATTTCCGGAGATATCCGGAAAAAACCGAAATTTTGAAAAATCGTTTTATTTTTTTCCTGGGCTTATTTAAAAACGTATCTCAAATTGATTTGCACTTTTGCATTGCCACTTTCTCCGCTCTATCCAATGATGATACCCAGTTTGAAATCCGACGTTTCGTCTTCAAGGGATTATCATCAACTTTATTTTTTTAAATAAGAACTTTAATTTTTTTATCGTTTTTCAGATGGTATTGGTGTTATTAATATGACTATATGTTTTTATTTTTTTTTTTAATTAAACATTTTGCTTTGGCGTAATTTTAAATAATTTCAGTTAGGTACTTTTGAAATTTTTATATTCTATAAAAATATTTTATTTTGTTTTTTGTATTAAGTGGAAAATTGGAGCCCGTATTAAAAATGAAAAAGAGTTAAATTATTTTATACGAGAATATGGCCATGAACTATTACTCAAACAAGTTGCTTAGTGCAAAGATAAAATATTTTCAACTTTTAACCAATTAAAAAGTTTATTTAATAGAGAACATCAACAATTTATAATCATACTACGTGATGCTATAGGTACTTTGATATGGAAAAACACACCTAGTGGAATTTTGCCTATAAATAATTTTTTTTATTATTTATATGCAAAATTCCAATAGGTGTGTTTTTCCATTAAAGTACCTATAGTATCACGCAGTATGAATATATGAGAACATATCTCTATTAAAAATAATTTTTAATTGGTTAGAAGATGAAAATATTTCATCTATGCACTAAGCAACTTGTTTGAGTAATAGTTCATTGCCATATTCTCGTAAAAAATAATTTTACTATTTTTTATTTTTAATACGAGTTCCAATTTTCCACTTAATACAAAAACCAAAATAAAATGTTTTTAAAGAATATCAAAATTTCAAAAGTACCTACCTTAAATTATTTAAAATTACGCCAAAGCAAAATATATAAATAAAAAAAAATAAAAAAAGAAATAAAAAAAAACACATACTCATATTAATAACGCCAATACCATCTGAAAAACGATAAAAACATTAAAGTTCGTATTTAAAAAAGGAAAGTTGATGATGATCCCTGAAGACGAAACGTCGGATTTCATACTGGATAACATCATTGGATAGAGCGGAAAAAGTGGCAATGCAAAAGTGCTATTCAATTTAAAATCCGTTTTTAAATAAACACGATTTTTCAAAATTTCGGTTTTTTCCGGATATCTCCGGAAATACTCGGAATTTTAAAACTTTCTAATTAGGCACCTAAATGCGCAATTTTGCCTTAATTTGACCGACACTGTATCTCTTACGGATATCGAGTTCCCCATACATAGGCAAAAATTCGAGCCACCCTGTACATAAAATATAGCACAAAACGCCCCACGCTTTTTTCACAATAATACTAACATTTTTCGTTCAATATTATTTTCTGCCTGTATTAAGTAAGAATTATTTTTTGTTTTTTAGTTTGATTGATCATTAAAGCGTGTTTTTTTAGTTTTTTTTTAAACTATATTTATTTATTTAGTTTTATTAGGAAAATTTTTAGTAAGTATATTTTTTTGTAGTACTAATAGTTTTCAAGAAAAACGCGAAAACCTACCGAATTGCACCTCAAGGGTGGGTTTAAGGGATGAAGCTCCCACTTGTTGCTTGGGAACTCTTTTGTTGTTGAAAGTACAGGGTGTTTCACTATAAATGGAACCCCCTTTAACTTTCTCAATTGCCGTTTTAGAAAAAAACGTCAAATACAAAAATTAAAGGGTATGATGTGAAGTTTTTTGTGGCATAGCACAGTTGTATACAGGGTGTTCCCCAAAGGCGGGATTAAACAAACTTTTAATTTTTTAAATGGAACAGCCTATATATTATTGCATATTTGCATTTTGCAACATATTTCATAAATAATGTCCTATACCTATCTGTTACTGTTTTTGAAATATTGACAGTTGAAAATCGACCATTTACCAAGTTTGACAGCCTGTAAAATCTAAACGGCTAAAGATAGAGCAAAATGGTTTGCACTTTCCTGTCTTAGTTTTTCCTAAGCTATCGTTTGACACTAATTTTGTATTAACCAGAGGTTAAGAAATTCCGGTTAAATTTAACCTCTGGTTAAATCTAAAATTAGTTTCGAAGGATAGCTTATGAAAAACCAAAATAGGAAAGTGCAAACCATTTTGCTCTATCTTTAGCCGTTTAGATTTTACAGGCTGTCAAACTTGGTAAATGGTCGATTTTCAACTGTCAATATTCCAAAAATAGTAACAGATAGGTATAGGACATTATTTATGAAATATGTCTAGAATTCTCCGCAAAATCCAAATATGCAATAATATATAGGGTGTTCCATTAAAAAAAAATAAAACTTTGTTTAATCCCGCCTCTGTGGAACACCCTATATACAACTGTGCTATGCCACAAAAAACTTCACATCATACCCTTTAATTTTTTTTGTATTTGACGTTTTTTTCTAAAACGTCAATTGATATAGTGAAACACCCGGTACATCCCTAACCCAGTTAAATTCCTAAGTGGCAAAACTTTATAATTTTTTTTCTATCATATCATCTATCATATGAAATGGGTCAAAATTTAGCTGCCACCCTGTATCTCGTATCGTAATATGAATCTTTTATAACACCTAAATTGTAAATATCTATTACATAATAAACTGTATCTGAAGCGAGAGAGAAAATTACCATTCACCTTTATACGGACCTGGAAGGTCACAATAGGTTCATAATAATAATGATAACAACATATTAAAAGATATAGTGACACATATGTCTGCGCTCTCTAAACCAAAATTTATTAGACTTTGTTGTAACCTTGAGAGAGGTTAGTACGCTCGGTCTGTTGCCCATATTTTCGACATTCGGCATATTTTTATAACTAGACACTAGACGTGGAAACATGGTGAAAGCTAAGGTATATATTTTCCAGAAACAATTTGATAAATTTCCTAAGCCCGATGATCTTAAGCTAATTGAAGAGGAGTTGCCTGATCTTAAAGATGGAGGTAAGTCTCATTTGACTAATACCAATTTTTATTTCCAAAGCATGCAGGCTTTTGCAAATACAACAGGCAGTATAAAATAGAGAATAATATTTGAAAAAAGTCAGTGAAGATCGCAAATTTAAAAACGCCGCAGGCCAATTTTATTTTTTTTTCATAATAATTTATTATGTTTTATCTGCACGCAGATAAGATAAGAACAAAAACATTCCAGCCACAACCGGTGTTCTTCACAGCATTAATTTGGTTTAAAATTTTAATATATTTATTCCAAAAATAAAAAGCTTTCCTGCCGATTTCTTTACAATAATCATTGCTGCATCGAAATATATCCGATTCGTGCAGACATCATTTGGTGCATCAGCAAAAGAATATTTTTTATGTATCATCAGCTAGGTTGCCAGTTTTTTCCGCGCACCTATAATGCTTCTTTATATAAAGTACGCATCAATTGAAATGGTACACCTAAAAAAAACAACAACTTTTAAACGCTGCAACTCAGCCAAATACAGTTTCATTTGGACTTTTTGCATCATTCCTAAAAGGGCGATTCCGTAGCTATAAACTGCTTGTAAAATTAAGTTAAACTATTACACGTTGTCAGTTATACAGGGTGTTGAAATAGTGAGTTGAAAAACCTTCATTTTTTACCAAGAATTTCTGCTCGGCGAGGAAAGTAATTTTGGATATTACTATACTTTCTGAAGTATTGGGCCTATATCTCGGGACGTCTTTGCAAATTTGATGTTACCTTATTTACCGGCGGAGAAATCGTCAATTTTTTAAATGTGTGCATTTTATGGCGTTTTCGTGTGTTTTAGCCTGGCATTGTACATACGACTCTAAATTTCTTGTTAGGGTTAACAGTTAGTGTCACCAAAACATTATTAAATGTTGCTCAGCGTTATTTATACAGGGCGACAAGAAAAATTGTGTTTTAAATCGGTTTTCGTCAAGTGTTAAAGCAGTTGTCGGAAAATGTTGTAAATGGAAATTCTTTACCTATATTTTGGGTTAGAAACAAGATAACGAGATGCGGTTTTCGCGAGCTTGTTTAGCCATTATTTAGCTACTTTTTCATGTGAAAAAAATCATATCAATGTATTTAATTTTTTTGAGAAAATTAACCATTTCTGTCGGAATGTCGAAAATAGCCCTCTAGCTGCGACATGTGAAACTAACGAAACTTTAAATAATACAACATTTGTAGCCCAAGAATAGCTCCTTTGAACTAACCCAAGTTTGTTAAAATCGGCTTAGCCGTTTCCCAGATACAGGGTGTTATTTAAAAAAAACTTTGAATACCCCCCACCACTTTATTTTTAGAGATACAGCAAAAAGCATTAAACAAAAAAGTTTTAACTATGTTGGGGTTTGGAACCTTCGGCAACATGCACTAAAACAGAGCTTTATCCACAATACCGAAACAGATTTTTTGCACTCGACGCGCGTTTCGCTAACCATGTTAGCATCATCAGGAGATGATTAAGATTAGTCTTAATCATCTCCTGATGATGCTAACATGGTTAGCGAAACGCGCGTCGAGTGCAAAAATTCTGTTTCGTCATTGTGGATAAAGCTCTGTTTTAGAAAAAAAAATTTACATTATCCTCAACTTCAAATATGTGGAATTTTTTTATTAGGTTAATATAGCGGAATTCACAGAAACATCACTTTTTTAGATTCAGCAGTTACGCTAGTGGTCATTTTAGAAACTTGAAAATATTTTCCAGGTTTTTCTCTTGACCGTTTTAGTAATTACATTTTTTGCCGCAAGTCTCTACGATGGATAGTTTCCCAGATACAGTACCTCGCATTCTTAGTTGGCCACCCTGTACTGTATATGTATTCTATAGAAATTATACAGATATTAAAAATTACCTTGGTCAAAGGTGGTTATGAAATAGGAAACGGCTCATTTCATGTTTTTCAAATAATGTCAAAATTTGGGTTAGCCAAATTTTTACAGAAGAATGATATTTATTTATTTCAGCCAGTACAATTTTATAATTTAGCAATGCTGATAGTATGTTAATACACAATGGGTCCAAGGAAGGGCTGCGACTGTATTTTGTCATAAATATTTGTCCATTTCACATTGTACAGGGTTTCTGGTTATATTTTGAATGATAGCTAAAATCTTTATTTGAAGGGTTAGCATAGCATAGCATATCAAATTTGCTAAAAAGAGAAACAATTGATGATCGAACCTGTTAAAAATGAGCATAAACTTCGTTATTTATCCGATAGTCCGTTCGTTACTAATTCCTAATAAATCAGGTTTGATATCTGGATCTTCAAAACTAACTATGAACTGAGAACACGACGAAAACTCTGTCATAATCGATAAAATCCCATTCCTAATGAATAAATAATAAAATTCGCAAAAAATTTAATTGTATCGCGCCTGGGGAAAATACCGAATTATCGTATGCGTGTCGTTGTGTCGGGAAAGTTCTAATTTTCTGGTTTTTCGTTTGTTACGGTTCGTTTAAACTACAATAATTATTATTAACTCCGACACATTGACATTGGAGTCAGTAGACATATTTACTGGTGTTTGCTATATGATATATTAAGTGTTGTGATTTATGATTTACGGAATTATGAACTAGAGAGAGTTTACCCGAGAGTGGTGCGATAAAAAGAAAAACCAAACAAAAGGGAGCTGATGCTGATACTCTATCTAAATTTAACGTGGAGTTCTTATGGAAAGGTGACAAAAATATAAACCTTAACGTAAAGTCCGCTTCCCTAATATAACATAATAATAAAAAATATTTTATTAATATGTATATCTTAATTAAATATTTGCTAGTTACAACTAATATTTTTAAAATATTTGCTTTCAAATATTTGTTATCCAATAATAATATAATATTAAATAAACATTCTTATTTTAATATTAATTGTCTAATATTTTTTTGATAAGAAATTAACATTGCCACGCACTTTCCTTTGATAAAAGAAATTCTTTTTTTATTACTTTTTTTTTTGAAAAATTGTGAATTAAATTACACGATGGAAAATGCTTGTGGAGCTATGACAAGTTTCACCAAGAATATTAGTAATAACCACCTACCGAATTCGACCAGATCTCCTTCACTAAAACAGACACTGGGCAGGATCGAAACGTAAGGCCTCGTAGCAAGTTGTATGGTGTGCGCGCATTTTGCCCGCAGCTCCGGAGAGAGGTTCTTTGGGCGCCACCGAATTCGTTACGGACCAAACTGGAAATCCCCGCGTTGTTCACGGAACTTCCTATAAGACCTCAGTTCTTGCTAACCCTGCCGGTAAGATTTGCTCGAGGATATTTCACTAAATATAAAAAAAAGGAAAAAGAACGTAAAACACGCAAATATTGTTGAGCCAAATGAAACACCGCCAAAAACGATACTATCACTTTATTTGACAAACAAAACAGAGAGAGATCATGACAAAAAAAAAAGAAAAAGGAAAAGGGGGAAAAGACAACAGCGCAGACGCGAATGGCGATTGCCCAAAATTCTGATACAAACTCTATCTTATCTTTTGCTGGAAAAGTAAACAGCGCAGGCGCCAATGGCGAATGCCCAAAATTCTTATATAAATTCTAGTTTATCCTTTCCTTCCTTTTAAGGTTATGTGACATGGTGGTTAGAGTTAAAAACAAAACGAAATTAAACCACTTAACCAAATAAAAAAACGTAACTGTAAGTAAGGATAATACTTTGTGACCACAAAGGAGCGCTCTAAATTAATTAAGATGGGGAAAAGAAAACATAAGGTGCGCAACTGAGCTTCCTTTCTGTACGTGTCTGTATGCAACTGCCCGGCTGGGTGGCACTACCCGACGACAACGAACTTGTCACACCGGTCCAACGGACAGTCAGGTCACTCCAGATCGACCAACCCGCAATTCAGCAAGCGGGTAAGCCAACTACTAAGGTTCTCACAGGCCTAGAGGCTCCTAACTCCTTGTCAGTAAGCACAGCAGCTTCTGCCCCCAGGGAACGGCCCTCTATTGAAGGGCAAAACGGGCTGACACAATAAAAACGCCGACTACTAAATGGCTTGCACAGAAGAAGTCGTTTTCAGCGAAATAAAACCTCGTTACGAGACTTCCGTATTTTAAAACACTATACGCAATCAATATGATGTTTGCAAAACCCAAAATGGAAAATTTTGAGGTCAATACCGGTCGATCACTCCAGTTCAGAAATAATCGTTCTATGAGACTTCAATGCCCACAACACCAACTGGCTCAAACATCACAACAAGACCGACAATGAAGGTAGAGAAGCTGAAGCATTTGCCATCACCTGCGGGCTTACTCAACTTGTAGACGAACCAACTCGAATCTCAGAAAGGGGTGAATTCGCCGCCCTCCTGGATCTTTTTCTAACCACCAATCCTGACCAGTACACAATTACAGTTGGTCCGCCATTAGGTACATCCGACCACAAGCTTATTACACCGGTTTGTGAATTGCCACTCATACAGAAGGACCCACCATTGCCTCGCAAAATCTGCCATTACAATTCTGCAAACTGGGACGATCTACGGGAGTTCTACCTAGATTTTCCTTGGCTCGACGTCTGCTTTGGCACTGACGACCCGTCAGTCTGCTGCGAAGAGATCACGCAAGTAATCTCCTCAGGAATGGAAGCATACATCCCAAATTCCATCAAGCTACCATCAAAAGGAAAGCCCTGGTTCGACGGAAGATGCGAAAGAGCTGTAGGTAGGAAACAGCAAGCCTACAAGTACTGGCAGCAAAATCAGGCCGCTGAAAATCGCAATTATTTTGTCGAAGCGAGAAACGAATGCAAACGTGTGATCGACGAAACTAAGGACAAACACAATCAAAGGATCAGGAATAAACTTTTGCAATGCCCCAGTGGTTCCAGAACTTTCTGGTCGGTAGCAAAGGCAGTAAGTAACAACTTTACAAAAATGTCTCTCCCACCTTTGACAGACGAACGTGGCATCACGGCGACTACAGCCAAGGAAAAAGCAAACATGCTCGCCAAAATGTTTTCATCGCACTCTACCTTGGACGTCCCCCAAGGCAACATCAACACTACCATGGCAGAAGTCAAGTTTCATCACTGTGATATTCGCAAAATCCTTAAAGAACTAGACACGCACAAGGCATCAGGACCGGACGGAATACCTGCCATCGTGCTAAAGAAGTGCGCCAACGAACTAACACCAGTTTTTTCGAGGCTTTTGTCTCTGTCTTACGAAAAAGGGATTTACCCATCGTCTTGGAAAGTCGCTCGAGTGCAACCTGTTCCAAAAAAGGGCAAGAAAATCACGCCCTCAAACTATCGCCCAATTGCCTTGCTTCCAATAATCTCCAAAGTCATGAAACGTGTAGTCAATCAGCAACTACTCAAGTACCTCGAGAACAACAGAATAATAAGCGATAATCAATACGGCTTTCGCAAAGAGAGATCGACAGGAGATATATTGGCCTATGTCACTCATATATGGAGTAGGGCAATTGAGAACTACGGAGAGTCTCGAGCGATTGCGTTGGATATTTCAAAGGCATTCGACAGAGTTTGGCATGACGTACTGCTCAACAAACTGCCGTCCTTCGGACTGCCAGCCCCTCTCTGCAGCTGGCTTGCCAGTTTTCTTAAGAACCGATCTCTGCACGTTGCATTTGATGGACACATCTCAGACACATCCACCATCAACGCGGGCGTGCCTCAGGGCGCAATACTTTCTCCAACTCTGTTCCTCATCTATATAAATGACTTGCTGATTGAAACGAAAAATCCTGTTTACAGTTTTGCAGATGACAGTACCCTTGTCTCCCACTTTAGATCAGAAAAACCCTTACCAGCGACTGAGACTCATCACCGCAGACATCTTTATTTTATACGTATTTAATATTATTATCTAATATTAATAATACAGGGTGGTCCAAAGAGTTGTTAATATTTGAATGCGCTGCAGAAAATTGGAAAGAGTAGGTAGAAAGGTGGGATTGGCCTTAAACGATAACTTGGTTCAGGGAAATTTAGTCAGTATGCAGCGCTACACGGGAGAGGAGCGCTCGTTTTGTGTGCGTGAGTATTACCGGAACAACAATTCCGTCACTATTGCGCGCCGTCGATTTCGACAACATTTCAATTTGCATGATGTTCAGCAATGCCCAAGCCTTCCATTAATTAAGCAATGGGTTAATAAGTTTGAAGAAACTGGTTCAACGCTAAATAAACGCGTCCCAGGCCATCGAAGGTCAGCGAGAACCGCTGAAAACATCGAGAGAGTGAGAGTGTCCATGCGCCAAGAACCAAATTTATCGAGTCGGAAGCGCGCAGCTGCTTTAGACGTGACAACATCATCTGTGCTTCGCATTCTTCACAAAGATTTACACATGCACCCGTACAAAATTCAGATAGTGCATGAATTGAAGCCGACGGACCCCGCTGATAGACTTTTATTCGCTAACGAAATGATGAACCGATTTCCATAAAAGGCCCCTGCATAGCCCGAAGGTCACAGTTTGGGCTGCAATGTCGGCATCCGGAATAATCGGCCCGTTTTTTTTTCGAAGACCAGCAGGGCCACGCAGTAACGGTGAATTCTCAGCGTTATGTCGACATGCTTCAAACTTTTTTCACCCCTGCTCTTCAAGGATTTGAAGGATATACTCAAGACACTTGGTTCCAACAAGACGGAGCCACCTGCCACACTTCTAATCTCTCTTTGCCCGTAGTTTAGGCGCTTTTTCCGGGAAAATTGATTTCTCGAAGAGGAGACATTCAGTGGCCTCCCCGAAGCCCGGACCTGACCCCCCTGTGATTTTTTTTATGGGGATATCTTAAAAGTCGAGTGTACCGCAACCGCCCTGCCACTCTGGAAGATCTAAAGAACAATATTCGGCAAGAAATCGAAGCCATAAGTGCAGACACTTGCCGCCGAGTTATGGAAAATTTTAGTGGTCGGCTTCAGGAGTGCCAGAATAGAAATGGGGCACATTTAGACAATGTTATCTTCAGAACATGAATTTCCCAGAATTTTTGTAAATTAAAAAAAATAAATTATTAAAATTGATCGGTTTGTGTTTTTATTATCTAACTTCAAAAAATTAACAACCCTTTGGACCACCCTGTATATTTGTCAATCTGTCTCTCGTAATATAACATAAATATTTCTTTTTAATATTAAATAAATATTTTTATGCTATCAGGATTCGTCCGCTCGTGGAAGTTTTTTTTAAGAGATAGAGGATAGTGGTTGCTGACAAGTTATAAAGAAGGGACAGTAACTATTGGGGAGTGCAGCAATATGAAATAATACTCTTTTAAGCTTTTTCCGAGCTTTCGGCAATTTTTATTCTCAATATCAGGGAGACTATAAAAAAAAATAATAAGGTGTGTCATTAAATGAAAGCAATACAAAACTTAGCTTACCACTTACAACTTAGTTGAGGTTGTTCATTCTGATGGTATAATACAATTTATAGATAAATATGGCAATGAAAAAGCTGTGTTTCGGTAAGTGGATGTAGTTTTTAATTTTACTAGTTGAAAACAAACTCTTGGTAAACGTGGCTACTTGGGTCTTTGCTGTATTGAACTGGACCAAATTTCTGTCGTCCCAAGTTTGAACTTTCTCCAGGTCTTGATTAAATGCTGTAATCCGCTCTCTGCTCCTGTGTGCGGTGATAAGTCTCAGTCCCTGGTAAGGGTTTTTCTGATATAAATTAGGAGACAAGGGTATTGTCATCTGCAAATCTGCAAACAGGGTTACTCGTTTCGATCAGCAGGTGATTAATATAGATGAGGTACAGAGTTGGTGAAAGTATTGCGCCCTGAGGCACACCCGCGTTAATGGTGAATGTGTCTGAGATGTGTCCATCAACTGCAACGTGCAGAGATCGGTTCTCAAGGAAACTGGCAAGCCAGCTGCCGAGAGAGGCTGGCAGTCCGAAGGACGGTAGTTTGTTGAGCAATTCGTTCATGCCATACTCTGTCGAATGCCTTCGAAATATCCAACGCAATCGCTCGAGACTCTCCGTAGTTCTCAATTGCCCTACTCCATATAGGAGTGACAGAGGCCAATATATCTCCTGTCGATCTCTCTGCGAAAACCGTATTGATTATCGCTGATTATTCTGTTATTCTCGAGGTACTTGAATAGTACTTGACTACACTTTCCATGACTTTGGAGATTATTGGAAGCAAGACAATTGGGCGATAGTTTGAGGGCGTGGTCTTCTTGCCTTTTTTTGGAACAGGTTGCACTCAAGCGACTTTCCACGAAGATGGGTAAATCCCTTTTCGGTAAGACAGAGAAAAAAGCCTGGAAAAAACAGGTGTTAGTTTGTTGGCGCAGTTTTTTAACACGATGGCAGGTATTCCCCGGTCCTAATGCCTTTTTCGTATTTAGTTCTTTAAGGATTTTACGAATATCACGGTGATGAAACTGGACTTCTGCCATGGTAGTGTTGATGTTTGATATGGTGGGGAGAGCTTTGCCTTGGGGGACGTCTAAGGTAGAGTGCGATGAAAATACTTTGGCGAGCATGTTTGCTTCTTTCCTTGGCTGTAGTCGCCGTGATGCCACGTTCGTCTGTCACGAGGTGGGAGAGACGCTTTTGTAAAGTTATTACTTACTGCCTTTATTACCGACCAGAAATTCCTGGATCCACTGGAGCATGTTTTATTTGATAAAATAAAATGCGCTCATTAGTGTTTATTTTTTTCCCAATACTTTCAAACAGTTTGTTTCGTACATGTGCATTGACATATATACAGTGTGTCCAAAAAAGTATGCAACATATGGGAAATTTCTTTATTATTGGTTTTTCAGAAAATTTTATTCTTGATAAAAATTGATGCTTGAAAAAAAAAAACTTTGCGATTGCTAAATAAAAGTTAAGTTATACAGGGTATTTAAAAAATACGAAAAATAAGGTTAATAAAAAAAAATTTGGAATATCGAAAAAACTTCTGCAGAAAAACTTAAGGTCTTATAAGTCAAATACCAATTATTGAAAAAATGTCGAAAAAACCCTCGTTTTCTTAATTTTGTCCTCAATTTATTCAGCAAGGATGCACTTTTGGAAAAGATGGTATTTGACTCTATTCTTTTGATCTTAATAGAAACTTCACCTTTTCTGCAGGTTTTCCGATATTCCAAAATTTTTGTTGTTTAACCTCAATTTTCGTATTTTTTAAGTACCCTGTATAGCTTAATTATTTTTAAGTTGGCATTGTTTAAAAAAAATTCCAAGCGTCAACTTTTATCAAGGATAAAATTTTCTGAGAAATCTATAATAAAGAAATTTCCCATATGTTGCACATTTTTTTGGACACATTGTATATCAAAACCATCTGAAATTTAACTACTCAATCTCCAATATGAACCTTAATTAACCGGCGAAATCTCGATTTCCATATCTAACCTATTAGCCTCGAACATTAGTCTCTTGTTAATGTTCGGTGCTATTAGGAATCAAAAATCAAACTACTCAAAGCATAGAACTTAATTCATATTCGCTAATAGTTCGAATTCATTTGCTTTCGAAGCCAAAATCCTCATAAAACCATTCGAATTAATTTAGATTCGCTATATTATTTTGATTTCATTTGTCTATCGCGTGAGTTTCTTATTTGTTTGGAATAAAATCATTCGAATTGAGTGATTTGAATGATTTCCACCAAAATATTCGGATGTATTCGAGGATTTCGATACTCGGATGCGGCGTAAATTAATATATGAAGCAGAAGTATGTCCTATAAAAATGTTTGATGACCGTTTTATTGCTGGCTGCCCCTCAGTTAATATTTTTCCGTCAAATTGCTAGCACAGCAAGCTTAGACCTAGCATAGGGTAGCACAACAATTTTGAGAGCTAGCACACCCCTACAGTTGAATACATAGGGGATGGGGTGAATTTTTGTTGGCCGCCCCTCAGTTAATATTTTTCCGCCAAACAGCAGCTTAGACCTAGCATCGGCTAGCACAACCATTTTAAGAATTAGCAGACCCCTACAGTTGAATATATAGGAGACGGAATGAATTTTTGCTGGTCGCCCCTCAGCTAATATTTTTCCGTCAAATTGCTAGCATAGCAAGCTTAGATCTAGCACAGGCTAGCACAATTATTTTGAGAACTAGTACATTTCAAGATGGTTGTTTGGTTAAAGGGATACATTTACATCATACCACCCTAAAAATAATATAAATGTAATTTTCAAAAACATATATGTACAGGGTGACAAAAAATGTTTTTAAAGAAATTCTCATTTTTTTTTAATTTCTCCGCTATCTAGCGTCGGAGGAAAAATTGCATAAAAAAACTTTTTATTCCAATACATTTTCTTCAAACATTTCACAACTTTTGAGATGTTCGCGAGAAAATGACGTTTTTGAAGAAAAAGGGCATACTTTTTGTTTAATTACAACGACTCAAGTATAGGTTAAACGCCATCAAAATACATATACTTAAGAGCTTCTATTAATAACAATAATAATAACAAAGAAGATTTTAGTTAATTAAGTACATTGAATTGTTTAAAAATTATACTATTATACTATAAAGTTGTGCAAAAGTAGGCGCTACTCTGAATCTAAACTCGTTCTCGAATAGCATAAATTAGGGTACCTACATATAAATTAATCTCTGTAAAAAAATGGTTGTGCTAGGCTGTGCGAGCTGCTAAGCACACTCCTATAACAATTATTTTTACCAACACTCAAAAGAACCCAAACGTTAACTATTATTTTCAAAAATCAAATCAAATCAAATCAAATCATTTTATTTTTTGCCATTAAAATAAATTTACAAACAAAAATATATTGCTAGGTATATGCTTAGGCAAAAAAAGGACAGCCTCCCGATTATCAAAACCGGTATCCAATGCATATCATTACAAATATGCATGGGCGAGACAGACCTTAACCTAAATCCTAAACCAAAAGAAAAAACAAAAAACTTGTGACAACAATATCCATCTAATCCTAATTACCGCTAAGAAGAGGCGCAAGCGAGAGAGAGAGAGAGAGAGAGGCAGAGCAACAGGCTGGCGGCGCGGGAAGAAGAAAAGAATCGGCAGTACCGGTAGTAGGGCGGACGAACAGGGGAACAACAGAAAAAGATTACAACCTTTGATCTTCTAATAATTTTTTCTTGACGTACTTTGAAAAACCATTGAGAGGTAAATCTTTTGTTTTGAAGGTTATTCCACATTTGAATGGCTACAAAAGTAAACGATCGCTGAAAAGCAGATGTTCTATGCAAGGGCAAGACAAAGTTTTGATTATTACGTGTTAGATGTAGTTAGATGTAGTTGTGCTAGAATTTTTTCAAGTTGTGCTAGACTGTGCTAGCTCCAAAGAAGCTGTGCTAGCGAGTATTGCAATTAATAAAGGTGCGGGGGTGCTAGCGTTAACCTACCCCCCCCCCCCCCCCCCCCCACCCACATAAATTAGAGGATATCCTTATCACTATGAGTGTGCTAGCTCTAAAACAAATTGTGCTAGGTTGTGCTAGATCTCAAGGCCCTGTGTAGCGTTTTGGAGAAAAAAATCAAAGCGGGGGAGGGGGACAGGTTAACGGACCTAATAATTTTTGGGTCTCGTTCCAAGAATATAATTTTTCGACCTCGTCCGTCTCCTACCGCGGAACCTATTTGCGGTAGGTCCCGCTGAGGTCAGATTCTAACTCGCAGTCGTGGAAAACCCCATCAAACCGAATTTCAGCCGATCATCTCCAAGGGCTCTTTTGGGTACCTAAATAGGTATAGGTGCCGGTAGGTTCCCAAATTCTTTCCGTTTAAATCGCTCTGGTCCGAGCTGCTACACCGACGTCATCGATTTCGGCGGAAAAAAAAACTTTTTTTCTGGAACCTGCCCACGTTCCACGGGTCCCTAATGTTCAGATTCGGTGTTTTTGACCCCGAAAACCCTCGAGTACCAATTAGGCCAAAATCGCAGCTTACGTTCCCTTTAACCAAAATGGTTGTGCTAGGTCTAAGCTTGCTGTTTTGACTGAAAAATATTAGCTGAGGGGCGGCCAGCAAAATGCATTCCATCCCATATATTCAACGGTGTGCCAGCTCTTAAAATGGTTGTGCTAGCCTGTGCTAGGTCTAAGCTTGCCGTGCTAGCATTTTGACGGAAAAATATTAGCTGAGGGGCGGCCAGCAAAAATTCACCCCATCCCCTGTATATTCAACTGTAGGGGTGTGCTAGCTCTCAAAATGGTTGTGCTAGGTTTAAGCTTGATGTACATAACAATTATCTCTACCAACCCTCAAAAGAACCCAAATTTAGCATTTGTTGTCTATCATTTTCAAAAATGTAGTTGCGCTAGCATATATTTCAGTTGTGCTAGACTGTGCTAGCCAGTATTGCAATTAAAAAAGGTGCGGAGGGGGGGGGGCTAGCGTTAACCTACGGACCTGTTTTATGCTCAAGTTTGACGAAAGGTATTTAATTTTTGTAACGGTTTACTGCACCTGGTTGTGTGGTATAGTCGGGGTTGTGTGCTGTCAAAATTTTTTGAATAGACTCTATACATTTTCCGTATAGAAAACTTTTATGTATAGTTTTCCCTGCGTTTGGGGGTCATGAAAAACTACAATTTTTCTTATTTAGTTTTGAAACATCCTTAAAATAATTTCTCTAGGAGTGCTACAAAATATACGGAAAAACCGTGTATATGATAACAAAAAGAGAAACGGATATTGTCATTTAAAAATATATATTTTATATTTATACCTTTGCTAAAAAGCTGAATAAATTATTATTATTATTATAAGTACATCATGTTGTAACCTGACTGCCTTGGTAGGTCGTCGTTAAGACCATAACCATCACATACAGGGTGGGCCGAGTGTAAAATTGGTCTTTTTGCACATTAAATTATTTTTTTAAATGTTTATATCAAATTATGAAAATTCAATGATTGTTGCGAAAAAGTGCTCTTGGTTCATGCCTATAAGCCGCGTTTTCGAGTAAAGTCGCCTTAAAATTGAGGTTCACTTTATTATAAAGGCATTACTTATACGATACGAGGAGCATTTTTTTTGGTACAATGGTTGAAGATGAAAAACGAATAAACGTGCAAAAACGGGGCCGTTTTTATTCTGGGCTGTATGTGAAGCTTGTGATTGAGATGTTAAAATTGTAAGTACAAAAATCGCTTCGGCACGCAGAGTCATCACCAAGTTTTGTAATTACAATGTACATTACATGGGTACAGAAATATTAAGAAAAACTTGGAGAGTTGCCGCACCGTTAGGAACGGCAATGTTTATGATGTTTTCTATTTGTTGGCGTAGAACACGCTGTAGAAATATTACACGCATATTTCGAATTATATAAATATATATTATGATTTGGTATGTCATTTTTAGAATTTTTGTCAGAAGCGGTATATCTGAGTGTGGACCCTTACATGAGAGTATATACATACTCAATATCTTTAGGATCTGTATTCTTGGGAACACAAATAGCCAAGTAAGTATTTATATGCTGTAAGACTTAAGGGTGTTAAATTAGGATTATAGATTCTTTTCGGATCAATGAAAATAATGCCAACCAGGCTATTTTAATAACTTATAGGCCATGAAGGAATTAGAATATAAAGCTGTAACCTAATTCTAGTTTTATTTAGTCAATGTAAAGTTCTGAATCAAAGTGAATAGTTATACCGAGAATAATTATAATATTATACAAATAGTGACTCACACATGGGAACACCCGTCAGAAACTGCTAACGCTGATTCAGGAATACTCAAATTGCGGCTTCACTCTACTCGAGTCAAAGTTTATGCAATATGTTCGGTGCTCTAGTCTCAAAATCACAATGGAAGTTGTAGTCCCCAAATATCGATAAGAACTAGGAAGCTATCTAGCTAATTTGTGAGCCTAGGTGGGCATTCGGGGGGGATCTTTCAAGAAGAACCCCGTGTAATGAACGCCGATTTACCCTATTCACTTACTTACTATATTTTCGACCTTTTCTTCACCTCCTGTTCATTTTCTGTAACCGGGTTCGCAGTAGTAGTGTCTTGACAACTTTCCTAGAGTAGTACATTTTATCTGAGAGATTGATAAGTAAGTAGCCGGTCAAGCAATTATATGGATTAATAAAAGAAATTTAATTAGCAATAATTCTTTTCCGCCGTGATTTACTTTGTATTCATACACTTCCTGAAGATTAATTATTTCGAGGCTTATGGCAAAAACAAATTCTACAATTTCTACCAAATAAAATACAGAGTGACGCTAGCACTAATTATTTTAATGAGATACTCATTAAATTCTCGAATACAATCATACTTCAATAAAATTTATTGTTGTATGTATTATTTGGAAACATTTAATGTTTCCAAATATACAGGCACCCTAACCTTATGATTTAAAACTAAACTAACTGTCTAACGCTAGCACTGAATTGAATAATCAGTAAATGCTCGCAGACATACAACAATAACTGTTTTCAAATATACAGGCACTCTATGCATTATGATTTAACACTAAACTTACTGTCTAATGCTTAATGTTAACTCGGAACCTACCATCCTAGCCTCCATCGCTTCTGTTGACCAACTTCTCCCTCAACGGATGACGAATTTCGAATAACGTTTCTTTACTTTACCTTTCGAGCCGACGACATGAATTTACTTAATTACTTAGTTACTTCCACGAGTCTCTAAAACTGTGAGACACTATTTTTCGGTTTGGTCAATACTGTGACCATAGTAACAGACTTGAAAAATTAAAGTTATTTTTAAAATTTTCCCGAGTCTCTAGTGGACATTACGACGTACTGCAAGTGAAGATTTATTTAACTTTCAAAATTTCCCGAGTCCAACTTGGACATTACTAGCTGCAAGTGAATATTCTATTCAGACTGTCTTTTGTTCCGATAATTTCTCACTTTTATAGCAACATTTCGACCTGTTTCTTCCCAGAAAAATCCGGAATCTGCACACCTGCGGCAAGAAAAACACGTGCAAGTTGGTATGACGCAAAACACACCAATTTTCGCCGAAAACAGCTACTCGAGTTTTAACTGGTTTTGTAAATTCCAATCCCTCCAGAGTTCAAAATTTTACATTCCAAACCTAGGTTCGTCACAGAAATTAGCTCACAAAAAAAACAGCTATGGTTCCAAGCGGCAATTGAACTTTTGAGGTCATGACTTTTTGCTCTTCGTTTCAATTGGCTGGGTTTGGAAATATTTGGTATTAGAAACGCCCCCTGGCCAATGGGTTTCATTTTAGAACAAAGTTGGGGGAACCTGCGTAAGAATGTTAGACAGCGGATGCTATTCTTTCTAGTTAGTTCATCTAGTTTCACGTTATACTGCAGTCAAAAAACAAAACTATGTCAACTCCGATTTAAATTGGTTCTTGAATGTTGTGAAGTTACACACTATTCCAATGTTAAGTGGTTTTATTTTTAATCAAGCTGTGTTAGTTGCTTTTCGTATATTTTTATTGGGCAAAATGATTAACCCTTCTTCGCGATTCTGGCATTACTTCGTGAAAGTTAGACTTCAATGTGTATTTAAATCTTGTTTAATAAAATAATTTTATTATTTTAATTGATTTAATTCGAGACTTAGTTTAATTTTGGAACAATTAAAATTAAATTTTTGAAACAATTGTCGAATCAAATTTAACTAAATCAGGTGCTGGCCCTTGCGAGCATCACACCCGTAACCAAAGATCTCGCCCGTTTTTAGCACTGACAGCAAACATTGGCATACTACCAAAACAGAGTTTCATCCACAATACCGTTTCGCTAACCATGTTATAGCATTATCAGAATATGATTAAGTTTCAATTATCCCCTTATGATGCTAACATAGTTAGCGAAACGCGCGTCGAGTGCAAAAATTCTGTTTCGGTATTGTAAATAAAAAAGCTCTGTTTTAGTGCGTGTCAAACCCCAATATAATTGGCATACTTCAATGTCAAAAAAAAAATTGAAAACTAATATTGCAAGAAATTTTTCACAAATTGAGACAACAACATATATGTGCCCATTTTATTTTTCTACCATAACATTTGCTCAAATTAGAAAATATTAGTTCATTAATAGCTGATCTTTTTTTATGTTCGTCACAGACACACAAAAGGAAAATCCCATACCACTCAACGAGCGGTACGTGTGCGGAGAAGACAGTGGTCTTGAAGCTCTGTAGGTTGCAATTTTCGAGAAAGACGCTACTCGGAAGTCCATTCCAGAGCGAGGCAGTTTTCCAGACCAAGGAGTCCCGCAACAGCGAATAATATGTTGATGAGCAGCTTGTGTCTGATGGGTGTTTCCGTTTGGCACAGCTCGTTCGAACACCTTCCCTAGTATAGTATAGTAAAGAGAGAGGTCCGCCACTTTTCTTCGATGTTAAAGGCTATCAAGGTATTTAGTCAACTCTGGGTCATCCACAAGATGGCCTGCTCTCCTCTGTATGAAACCTAATATCTTGAGCAAGTGTTTGTGTGCCGAGCTCCATACAAGGGAACAGTACCTATTGCAGATATGGTCTTATCTGGGCCTTATAGAGCAGTAAGAGCTGATGAGGTGTAGACAACTTTTTTGCTCTATAGAGTGCTCCTAGCTTTTGTGCTGCTGCCTTGGCGATTTTGGTGACGTGATTACGCCAAGACATGTTATTTTCTTTGTTGATGCCCAGCAAGCTTACGGATGACGCCAGGGTGAGTGTTTGTCCTGTCATTGACAAGTCAGGGTGGTGTTTGCTTCTTTTGGGAAGACACTTGCTTGAGTCTTTCCTGCGTTAGACTGGACACTGTTTTCCTCACCCCATTCCACGATGGCGTTCATATCCTCATTAATGGCACATGGATCATTTGGCACTGAAAATATGGCATATCACATAATAATACATACTAACCATTATCAGTTTAGTCGGCATCAAAAGTATGCTAGTAAGATGAACATTATTTCTAACACGACCCATAGAGTTGAGAGAGTTACAAAATACAAGATCTGTAGGTTCAAAATTAAGGTTAAGTTTTCGATATAGGACGTTTAAGTTTGTTTTAAAAAATTGTTTTTTATGAATATCTTATATAGGCTCTAGCCGATTTTGTTGAAATTCGGCAGTGTCATTTGTAGTAATAAGGGGCTAATTTAACCTCAACTAGATTAAAATTATTAAGTCCCGGGGCAGCTTAACGAACATTATTGACAAAAAAGGTACCTACGCCACTGAATGTTCGGACTAATCGACCAAAAACACAATTTTCGCAGTTTGAATTATTTCAGTATCTTGCTTTTATGTCACAACTCCATACTAAAATCAAATAATATTTTAATTCTAATTTTTCCTTTTTCTATTTTTTAGAATAACTGAAAGTAAGAACTCCAAATTTCCTGTTGGTAAATATGTAGTTGGATCATTTGGCTGGAGAACCCATACTATTTCAGACGGATCGGACAGTTTTAAAGTCAAATTACTTTTAGATTTCCAAGGTTTGCCATTGTCTCTAGGCTTAGGTGCTTTGGGTATGCCAGGGTAAGTTCAAGTAAGTAAGTAAGAGTAATTAAGATTGTTAATTAAATCAATACTTTTCTTTAGATCAGTTACAAATTGTCTCAAATTAGGACCAGTACACTTTACAACAGAGTCTATTTCTAATAGCGAAATGAAATGAGCATTAATCACT
>MU191077.1:2015-38290 GCA_016904865.1 Pissodes strobi | reverse complement strand
TTCAATTTAGCTCCGTTTCCAGTTTCAATAATGCATTATTAAAAAATAAGTTAGTTTAGAATGCCAAACTTTTTAATTCCGTAATGGATTTTCTCTTGGATATTGGAAGATTCTTTACGGAGTTTAAACTTCTTTAACTTCTAAGTTAGAAATTGTGAGTTCGAAACGTAATGAATAAGTTAAGCTATTTAGGTCTACCAATTTCAAACGAAATTCGACAGAAATGCCAATGCAGTTTTTGAACAGAAGTATCAAAATTCTTTGCTTGCGAATTCGTGGATAAAGTTCGTTGTGCGAGTTAAATAGAAAAATAAATGAGCTTCCAAATGAGATATTTAATTTATTAAATTCGTTTGTAATCTACAAATATGGTTAATTGAGGCCTAATTTTTGCAAAGTAATTTTGTTTTGCTTTTTCAAAACATTGTTCTCATATTACTTATAAATACATTTTTCTTGGTTTCTACATGACAATTAATATGTCACTGATTAAATTAGAATATCCAAAAACCTTTTTCCCTCATTGATTATTTTTCATTACTTTTTGCTATTTTTTAAAAAACACGCGTATGTCAAAAGACCAATTTGCTATAAAACTGCTCTATTCTTATAAAGTCGGCTCTGCCGGCAGCAATAAGCTAAGGCCTATTGTGAGCGTGCCAAGTGTTTGATGTAAAAAGGTCTTAACAAAAATATAATGTCCTCTTTTGATGGAAAGATTTTAGGCTGGATATATTGTTATTGTTTGTACGAATCCTTTTACGCGCATTCAATGAACATCTATAAATAGACGTTGACTTTTGGGGTAGTATGTATGGAATTCCTTAGACTCTAGTAGATTTTTATTTGCGTACGCGCGAAAATTGGGTTTTATTGACTGACTCGCTAAGAGCTAACCCAAACTCACCAAAAACATTTTTTTTATCACTCTCACTAGTTTTTACTTAGTAAAAATTGTCGATATCAAAACGAATCTTTTCACGAAAATTCACCTCCATTCTTAAAGCTCAATAATCTAAGATATTATTGGAGGCACGAGAAGGCATTTCCCAATATTGTATATAATTTCTAGCTGGAGATTTTGTGCCCTGAATAGAATTGCTTAAATTCAAGCGATCCTCTGAACTAATATTTTTTATTTTATTATAAATATAATTCTTGATTTACACTTTTGTTAGCAATGATAGTGGAAATTTGAACTACATTAAAGACAAATATAATGTTAATTCAAAACAGATCCGCAGAATTGTATGAAAAAAATCTTGAATCTCGTTTCAAACTTGACCTGCTAAAATCATTGGTTCTTGGGGAAATTAGAAAAAGGTAAAGGTTGCATTTTTATTGTGTACATTTAGTTTTTGTACAAAATGGTTTCTGCACTAAATTTGACTAAAAGAGAATATTATAGATTTGTCAAACTTTAATGAGGCTTTTTCTCGTTTAAAATCCAAACTCTTTAAAAACTAAGCCAATATGTAAATAAATCAGGTTTATACAAACACGTTGGAAAATTTCTCCTACTTAAGATAAATTTAAAATGAAGTTTTCAACAGAATGAAGCGACATCCCACTAATATATATCATGTAGCAATAGCATGGGCATCTTCTCCGATTTGGCGGTACATATCCATGGTCTCACATTTGCCATTCTTCAAATCATTATGGTGTAAAATTGAATATTTTCGCCTTTTAATCTTATATTTCATAAATCATTTTTCTTGTTTTACGTAAACTTTTGCCAAGCATTGTGACAAGGATTTGGAAAGAAGAGGTAAATGATTTTTATTTTAGTCGGTATTGAAGAAATAGTATATCTTAATAATATTTATGGGTTAGTAAAAATGATTGAAATAAATCGCAGCCTTGTAGCTAGATTTGAGTTATTGGCGTTTAAAATTGGATGGAATGCCCTGTAGAAAAGTTTAAATTCAAATTCAAACAGTTTATTGGTGCCAAAATACATACAGAATTTACACAAGTCAACATAAGTATCCAAGAAAGTTAACAAGACATTCTTACAGCAGTTGGTGCAAGATAAAATTCGTTAATATACATAATTTGAATTTATAAGTGTAAAGATAAATGACACAAAAAAAAATGTATATCAAAACAGAACACTTAATAAAACAGGAATACTGAATAAAACAAACCTGACACATTAAAATTGATAGTTTAGGAACTCTGTGTAATCGTAAAATCCCTGACTATATAGAAAACTTTTCAACTCATTCTTAAATTGCTTCTCTGGCAAGATCCTAAAGGAATCTGGTAACTTATTAAAGAAGTGGATCGAGAAACAGCTGGGGCCATACCTGCACCTTTCCAGGCGGTGGTAATTTGGCATTAGATTGTGTCTATTACGAGTATTATAATCATGGATATTAATATGTATCTGATAGTTATCGAAGTTACGTCTTAAGTAGAGAAGACTCTCATAAATAAACAAACATGGAACAGTCATAATATGATGGTCTACGAAAGCCCGCCTACAGTCCTCTCTATATGACAACCCCGTCAGCAGAGGAATTGCCCGCCTTTGGAGGCGAAAGGCTTGCTCTGCTCGGCCTGCTCCAGCACTGTGGCTCCATACAATAATAGCATAGGAGATGTGGCTATGCACCAAAGAAAAGTACGTTTGTTTCAGCACAGATTGAGACACACACTTTGGATTACGAAGTAGGAATGTATTCGAGGCAAGCTTATTGCACAGGACATCAGTATGGGCATCCCAACGAAGTCCATGATCAAGATGAACGCCCAGAAACCTCGCACTGGTAACCCCATCACTATCTGGAATAACACGAGTAGTAAATATTAGGGTTTGGGTTTTGGAAGCGTTAAGAAATAGACTGTTAGTGGTAAACCATTTTTTAGCCACCGAAAGTACATCGCATGCACGCTCCATAGCCCGATCCAGATCTCCATCATAGCAGGAAATTGTGGTGTCATCAGCAAACAGGGTGTAATGCGCCTCTGGATCAGTTTGAGGGAGATCATTTATATATAATAGGAACAATATAGGGCCCAGAACAGACCCTTGCGGTACCCCAATATGAATTTCCCTTTCCACTGATTTCACCCCATTAACCTGCACCATCTGACGTCGAGTTAGATAACTTTCAATCAAGGAGATGCTGGGATGGTCGAAATTATATTTTCGTAGTTTGGACAGGGAATTCCATGCGATACACAATCGAGGGCTTTACTCAAGTCGCAGAAGCTGCTTACCAGAAACCCACGTTCCTCAGAGGCCTCGTAGATTGTTGATACTAATTCCAGAATTCCCAGAGCCGTATTAAGTTTTTTCCGGAAGTCGAACTGCTGTTTAGAGAAAAGTCGCTTAGTTTCCAAGAATTGTGTGATACGAGAAGCCATATATTTTTCAAAAATGTTCGAAAAGATGGGTAAAAACGAGATCGGTCTATAGTTAGAAATATCATTGTTATCACCTTTCTTGAATATTGGAATTACTGTTGCTTGTTTTAAAATGTCAGGGAAAATGTTTTCTTTGATACTATAATTTATGAGCTTGGTCAGAGGCGAAACTATAAGATTTTTAATACTTTTCAGCAGCTACACGGTCAGTCCGAAAGGGTCTTTACTTTTTTTTATTTTTTTGGTTGAGTAATAACATCCCTGACCTCAATATAAGTAACTGGGCTAAAAGTAAAGGCGTCATGTGAAAAGGTGGGAATATTGACAATTGGATCAGTCTTATCCACGAGGATTTGACTTTGCTAGTCTTGTGCAATATTTACAAAAAAGTTGTTAAAGTCATCTGGAGGGATGTCTGATGAAGATTCCTTTTTAGGAACATGTCTAAATTCGTTTATAATCTGCCACATGGTTTTGATGAGATTAGAAGAGTTTGAAATTAAACGGTCATTTGCCGCTTTCTTGGCGAGCTGTATTGCTCTCTTATATGCAGACTCTGTGTCTTAATAAAGTGACTTAAATCATCACTCGGGCAATGATAATTCAATTCCCTCATGAAAAGTAAGGTTTCACGCATCTGTCGAAGACCCTCATTGAACCAAATTGAAGTGTGATTTTGGTTTTTACGTTTATAAAGCTGTTTAATAGGAAATGAAGCATTAAAAGCAGAGGTAATATGTTGTATGAATATTGCAAATTTTCCACTCGCAGCGAGATCCTCTCTATTTACAAAATCCCAAGAAATTTCTTCAACCGACGAGTAAAAAAGAATCTTGCCATGTTGTGTAATAGGTCTGCACACAATCTTTTCAGTGGTTGTTGACACTACAGAGCCACAAGGGGCAGGGAAGCTGACCAGCTGTCCTCGATGATCTGAGACACCTGTTTCAGGATTTTCCGAAACGCACTCATCGGCACCAAAGCTAGGGAACACATTGTCCAGGCACCTGTCTTGCCTAGTGGGCTCATAATTGAGTTGAGTAAAACCATATGACTTCAACAAGCAGCATAGTTCAATGCATTCTCTAGCATCCGTGCCGAAATGCACGTTAAAGTCACCTGCAATCAAAATATTTTTTACTAAAACCTATTATATTTATCGCATTTTCAATAACTTTCAAAAATGTTTTAAAACAACCCGAAGGAGGCCTATACAGACCTATTATATATACATTTATATTTATTAAATAGAATAGCATATCTCTATACTATTTTCAATAGTCAAGGCTTTTACTTGCACGATATCATTAAAGGGAATATTTGACTTCAATAGCATAGCTGCTCCTCCTCCCCTGGTATGAGACCTAGAGTAAGCGGTAGCCAGTTCATATTTACTTATGTGTAATGCTGAGATTTCACTCTCAGTCATCCAGTGCTCCGTCAGACATAGAATATGTATGTTTTTGCCTTGAAGAAACGCTTCTAATTCATCTAACTTGTTTCTTGCCGATAGTATGTTTAGATGAAACAGTTTTTTTAAGCCAATGTTTCCCTCTGGTTGACCAGAGGGAGACTGTGGCTCTGCAGATTCTGAAAACAATTAATCAAGGTTCCTGTTGGCCATAGATTTTCATTCATTACTTAATCTTTCTTTTCTATAGGGACTCCAAGTTTAATGTAGCATATGAATAATAGGAAATTTTCAATATTTTAAGCTCAGTTGATTTTGAGAGCCAAATTTAAAAAAAAACGTTTTCAATTCAGCTCCGCATCCAGTTTCAATATTGCCTTATTAAAAAAAAACTAGAATGAAGTTGGTTTAGAATGCCAAACTTTTTAATTCCGTAATGGATTTTCTCTTGGACATTGTACAATTCTTTACGGAGTTTAAGCTTCTTTAACTTTTAAGTTAGAAATTACTCGGGAGTCCTCGCAATTTCGTAAGAGTTCGAAACATAATGAATTTAAGCTTTCTAGGTCTGTCAATTTCAAGCGACAGAAATGCCAATGCAGGGTATTTTCTTCCCAGTTTTTGAACATAAATATCAAAATTTTTTGCTTGCGAAACCGTGGATAAAGTTCGTTGTCGAGTTAAATAAAAAAATAATTGAGCTTCAAAAGAGATATTTATTAAATTCGTTTGTAATCTACAAATATGGGTAATCAAAGCTTAATTTATACAAAGTAATTTTGTTTTCCTCTATCAAAACATTTTTCTCATATTACTAAACTTGTAAGTAATTTTTTCTTGGTTTCGACATAACGATTAATATATCACTCATTAAATTAGAATATAAAAAAACCTTTTCCCAACACAACAACAACACGCATATGTCGAAAGACTTATTTGAAATAAAACTTCTCTATTCTTATAAAGTCAGCTCTGCCAGCAGCTTTTCAATAAGCTAAGGTCCATTGTGAGCGTGTCAAGTGTTTGATATAAAAAGGGGCATAAGGTCTTAACAAAAAGATAATGTCTTTTTTTGATGGAAAGATTTTGGGCTGGATATATAGTTATTGTTTGTACGAATCCTTTTATGCTCATTCAATGAACACCTATAAATAGACATTGGCTTTTGTATGGAATTCCTTAAAACTCTAGTAGATTTTTATCTACGTAGCAGCGAAAATTGGGTTTTAATAACTGACTTGTTAAGAGCTTACTTAGATGCTGAACTATTTTCCAACGAAATAATTTTATTGAGCTTTGTGATAATTAAATTTTCTTCTTCCCTGCGGTCTGAGCCATCCTCATTAAGTTAGCGTTGAACTTTATAAGCGTGAAACTTGTGATTTTATTAAAATTCCCTGCGAATTTGTCTGCAACTTAAAGCTTCTTACACCAAAAGTTGTGCTTTTTAGACTTTGTTTTCACTGATGCGAATCGTGATGGAAACATAAGTTTTGGTTTAATGAGAACAATTGATAATGGTTATAATAATTTAAACCACTAACACACCCAACGAATTGGAGAGGGCTTCCAAATTTTAACTAAAAGTGTAAAATGAAATTCGTTCATTAATATAGTGCTCTTGAGATTTAAAAGTTGTACCAAAGGGAAAGAGTAAATTTTCGTTTATAAATAGCATTTCACTTTGACGATTACTTTTGAGGCAAGTGGTATTTTACGAGAAAGCGCGGGAATTAGAACTTAAGAGTAAACGTTAAAAGTTTATTATTAAATTGTAGAAAATTTAGGTACAACATTCAAAATTTGATTCATTTCAATTTCAATTTCAATTTCAATTTATTTCAACTTTTAGGATTCACATTTTGTACATAACTACTCCTAACCAGGTACGATACTATATATAAATTTAGTTTGGTATGTCCATAAAACTCAATAGTAGACACCTAGGTGCAGAAACACCCGTATGTGTCGGAACCTAAAAGCAGGCAAACTTATAATAATAATAATGTACAATATTTATATTTAAATGTATACATATATTCTTTATCATGTATTTCTATATGTGACACACATCACCAAACACGCTTACAATCTTGATTATTCTTGATGACTAAATCACTCAAATAATACCGAAAATTTTTCCGTATTTCGATAAACATACTGATTACACTTTTTACTAAAAGTTTTTATATTCTTTATTGATTTTATATCCTTTGGAAGTAAATTAAATGATTTTGGGGCTAAGTAATCTATAAACTTTTTATTTGCAGTAGTTAAATTTTTAGGCAATTTAAGTTTTTTATCTGCTTTAGTTCTTGTTTCAATAGTGTGATCTACATAGTTCAGTTTGGACTTACACCGATAGACAAAATTACATATACAATTAATATATAAAGTTCTAATACTGACAGTATCTTCCGAGAACAATAAGCTAGTTGGGAATCTTTTATTTTTTTTAAATATAATTTTAAGGATATATTTTTGTGTTATGTTCAACTTATTTAGAATTGTGCTATAAGTACCACCCCAAACAATTATCCCGTATCGTATTAATGACTCCACAAACGCTTTATAAACCATCACCAATGTTTTTTCATTTAGGAATTCTCTTAATATATAAAATTTATGTATGAGCCTACGTATTTTATTAGAAACATAGTCTATATGTTGTCCCCACTTCAAAAACTGGTCAATCAGCACACCAAGATATTTTGTGTGAGTTACCCCTGCAATTTTATCAATACCAATAATAATATCTGTGAAATTGGGTTGACCAGCTCTCGTCAGTGAAAATGCTATGTAATTTGTTTTACTTAAATTAAGTGATAGTTTATAAGTTTGTAACCAATTCATAACAAGTTTAAAACCCTTTATTGCATTATTCTTAGCTTCTTCCCAGTCTTTGCCAGCAAATATTATAGCCGTATCATCAGCATAAGATATAATTGTTCCTCCTATATTTTCTGTCAAAAGAGCGTTAAGATAAGTGATGAAGAGGATCGGACCCAAAACGGTTCCCTGTGGAACACCAATCCTGATCACCTGCTCGTCACTTAATGTATTATTGATTTTAACCATTTGCAGTCTTTCTTCTAGATAATGTTTTATTAAATTGAGTACAGTTCCTCTTACGCCGTAGTGTGACAACACAGTTAAAAGTTGACTGTGTGGCACCGTATCAAAGGCTTTAGCTAGATCAATGAAAATACCCAAGCATTTTGTACCTAGGTTTAGGTTTTTTGTTACCTCCGAAGTGAATGCATACAAGGCATCTCCAGTACTAGATCCCTCTAAAAAACCGAATTGATTTTCTGCTAAAATTTTATTTTTCGTAAAGAATGTCACTAGACGATGCTTCATGCACTTTTCAAATATTTTTGCAAAGTTAGTTATTAAGCTAATAGGCCGATAGTTTTTTATTTTAGAATGTTCTCCACTTTTATATATTGGGCAAACTATAGATGTTTTGAAGCTTTTAGGGACAATACCTTTTTTAAATATGGTGTTTATGATATGTTTTAGTGGGATTAAAATGTTTTGGTGTGTTTTTTTTATTATATTTGTAGCGATCCCATCAAAACCAGGAGAACTATTATTTTTTAATGAAGAAATATGTTTAATTATTTCATTATGACATACTGGCTGTAGATACATAGAATGTGACAGTGAATCTCTCAGATGACATGGCTTGCCGGCAGTAGGAATTTTCTTTTCCATTTCGATTCCAATATTAATAAAGTAATTATTAATGTAGTTACTCATTTCACCATCACTAACAAAAGATTGTCCATTATCATTTAATATCTCAACTTTATTATTTTTTTTTGTTATGTTTTCGCACGTAGCGTCTTTTATGATCTCATACATTTTTTTAATATTATTTTTATTTTCTGTGATTTGTGCCCGATAAAAATTATTTTTTTGTTTAGAGATTAGTTTTGTCAAAGTGTTCCTATATTGTTTATATTCATTTTCTAGTGCTACACTATAATTTTTTAATAATTTTCTTTTTAATTTGTCTCTATGTTTAATTGATATGATAAGACCATTAGTGATCCACTTTTTAATTTTTTTGTGATGTTTTACTTCAGTTGAGTATCTTTCCGTTCCCTGGCTTATTATGTTGTTATACAATGAAAGAAACATTTCCGTGGAACTCTCCGGGTTCTGATCACTGGTTACCGCTGTCCAGTCTTGTGTTTGTAATAAGTTATTGATTTTTTCTAGGTCAGTCTTTGTTTTGTTAATTGTAGTTATTTTTGCATTATTATTTTTTTCTGAAGTGTTTTGTGTTACGTTGAGTAGGATTTGTGTATGATCTGTGATATGGCTATCTATAATAAAAGTTTGGAAGTTTATGTTTTTTGTTGTTTTTCTGTTCCTGATAAATAAATGATCCAAACAAGTTCCAGTGTCAAAGCGAGTAACCGAATTTATATAGGACTGAAAACCCAATTGTGTTATGGCCGCTATATACTCAAAACTGTCGTCATCCGACGTATTCAATATATTAATATTTGCATCACCGATGTACACTTCAATGTCATTGTTTTCATTGATAGTGTCTAGATAATGTTCTATGTCGTAAATAAAGTCTTTCTTTGGAATCGGTGGTGGTTTATAAACAGCGGTAATACCTATATTTAAAGCATCCTTTTTACATGTTAATCTGCTAATAGTCGCTCTAGAGTTAGGAAGTTTATGAGAGCAAAAACTTACATTAAGATCAGACCTTACCAATATAATTGTGCCATCATTTCTGTTATAGTCACCATTATTGTGGAAAGTTGTGTATCCATTTATATTGCACTGCTCTAATGCGACATTTTGAAATGTCTCAGTTAATACTATAAGATCTAAAAAGTTAAGGTTGTAAGCCTCTAACATAAGTAGTAAGTTATCAAAGTTATGATTGGCACTCCTTATATTGATATGTAAAACACTTATTTTTGAATTTTTTAGTTTAATTGACTCAAAAAGTTGGTCCTTATCCACTAACTGTCCGCTATTATTAGTACTGTCTTCTATACTTTCTAAAACTTCCTCCACTTGTGACTGAACCATCAGTCATAATAGTTTATGCGGCTCTTCAGAATCTTTATTTGGTATAACATCGATGGACAGTCTGGATCTGCTGCTGAGTGATCCACCTTGTAGTTTTTATTGAATCTCGAGTTAGCCGTGGTACAGTTTATGCACTTTCTTAGAGACTTGTTGCATATGGACATGTCGTGCGCTCCAGAACAGTTACCGCAGGCAATTCCATTGGTACATTCATTACTGGAATGGTAGAATCCTTGGCATTTGAAGCATCTCTTTACATACAGATCTTCGTAAATGGGATAACGTTCATAATTCAGATAGATTTTACCTAAATTGATAGCTATTGTAAAAACTTTAGGTGAGCACTCGGCATAAATGTTTGAATAATTCTTGTTTTTAATTTTCTTCATGTATGTTACCCTAAAAGTGTCATCCTGCCTGATCCATGTATTTTGTCTGCGGATTGCCTGTTCAATCTCCTGTAGTTCTTCATTTCCAACATGAATGATAAAAATTTAAAGAACTAAAGTAATATATCTAAATGGTTTTAAATACAGATTTTTTTCAAATAATCTTAATGGCTAATTAGTTTAGGCCTACACTACTAATGAAGCTACTTGTAATATCTTCATAACTTTGTTGTCTTCAAGCAGCGCAAAGGGATTTTTAGCACTTGCTTCTGCATAACCAACGTGTTGCAGTTGGCCGTTTTGGGTTATTGGAGTTTCTTAAAAACAAGCATAAATTAAAAGGAGATTGAGAATGCCGTGCAATTTACTATAGAAGAATACTTTGATAAATCACCAAAAAGCATGTATTCGAAAACAGGTAAGAATCAAAAGGAGATTGAGAATGTCGTCTAATTTTTATAGGAGAAACCCCTGACAAAACACATGATATGACTGCTTTACCTAACAACACGACTGATAATCATAACTTCAGCAATAATTATTTTACTCTCCCTGATTTGTCACGCCTAACCCAAGAATTGATGTCACTTCTTACGGAAAGTGGTTTCGATTTTCAATGTGATACAGAGAATGAAGAAGATTATTTAGTGGATGGAATAGTATATTGTGCAACAAGTGCTGAAAATAAGACTTTTCACACGAACGAGACAGTTTGGTAACACGAGCCGTAGCAAAGTCTCATCAGTGTGAAAAGTCTTTTCGTCCCACTATACTTTTTCTACGACTGCTACATACAGGGGGGCCCACTGGGAGTGTGGTAGAAAATTACATGTTATATGGGAAACTTTTTTATTATTGATTAATTTTATTGCTAATGAACGAAGCTACGTGAGTAAGAGATTCTCTAAACCGTAACATATGGTAAGAGATTCTCGCTAAACTATAGCTAGGGGCACAGTCCTAAAATGGGGCCACCGGTGTGGGGTCCCTATTTTCCAATTATTTTGAAAAATGAGGCCCCAGGGGGGCGAAACCCTAGAATGGGGCCTATGGTACGGAAGTCCAATTTTTTACAGATTTAGGAATTGAGCCCCCGGGGGCGAAGCCCTAAAATTGGGCCCCTAGCCTTAAAAGGGGGCCCCTGGTATGAGAGTTCCAATTTCTATAGTTTTGCAAAAAGGGGCTCCTGGGGGGGTGAAGCCCTAAAATTGGGCCCCCTTTTTTGGAGATCTGAGGGCGAAGCTCTAAAACGGAGACGAAGCCCTTTAATCTAAATACCAGAATAGGGTGAAAAGCACACGCCGTGTGCAAAGTATACTTTTCACACGATGTTTGAAATGTCCAGTTTTCAAGAGCAGTTGTTAGTGCGTTTTTGTCTGTTTTCAGGGCAGTCTTATAATTATAAACATAATCCCATTTAAAGCTATTACAATCATTATTAAAAACATAAGTCCGGTATTTAGTAATAATGCTAGTCTCAATAAAGATAAATAAGATGATGATAATGAAATATCAAATATGGAAAACATAAAAAAAGGACCAAAATGAATATTTTCCGACCAAGCAGAATAAATTCGAAAAAAAATTCAGACATAGTACACTTCAATAAGGCGGGAAGAAAGGTAATGCCAAAATGGCTTGTTGAATTTACTGTTTGCCGAAATATGTTTGTAAAAACGCAATTTGTATAAAACCTGCTGACACTATCCTTGGAAGGTTTCGAAATTTAGGCATAGATGATCATTATCAAATGTTAAAGGAGAAACTAATTGGTTTCCAAGATATAAATCACATTATTTGATCGGTTATTGATGAAGAGTTTTTGTCACTATAGGGAAGAAATGGAAAATCCAGTTAATATGTGAAAATAGAAGAACATTTTTGAAACTGAATTTCACTTTATTCGGAAATCGCTGAAAAAAAGACATCAGTATCAAATGTGACGTTTATGCTAATATTTCCGAAAATAATATAAAGGTTAAAGAGGAACATGATAAAAATTAAAGCTGGTGAAAACGCCAGAAATAGAAAGAAATCAGGTATCAAAGAAGAAAATCAACTTTTGACCTGCAAAAAATATTACATCTTCCACGAATTCCGACCAACATCGTATTTTATAGAAGACAATTGTGGTTATATAACATGGACTTTTGAAAAGAAGGAATGGCTGGTCGTGGAGCCCAAGAATTAGGTTCTTGCCTAGAAAAGGTTTCAGAAATATACCTGGATAAAAGCAACACTGAACTACGGCCATGAGAGTCAAAATAGAAATATTAATAGGTGCCTTATTATGAAATTTACTCTTCAGCATCATTTTTCTATAAACGTAGTTTCTGTAAGATTATTAGAATCTGTACATAGTTTTTTACTTAACGATTCAGATTTCAGCGATATTGATAAAGCTCTTTAAATACCATCAGAGATTATACGTTCCTACATTAATGGTATTGAAACATGTTGCAAGAAAACGCCAATTAAGGTAACCATAATGGATAAAACTGATTTTTAAAGTACGGAAAGTTTGGGAAAACCTATTTTTAATAGAACAAAATAAACTGGCTCCATGCAAAAGAAATTCAATTAAGGAAATATCATTAAGATCAGAACAGGAGTTCTGTACCAATTTATCATCAAATGATAATGTCGTTGGTGACATTGATAGATTCAATGTAGCAGTTGACTTTGTGAAAATTATGAATTTTATGGCGTTTTTTTTTTAAATATTTTTTTCTATTTACTCAAGGTAGGCCTTTTGTTGTTTACGGAAATGTACATTTTTTTACCAAAAATGAGTATCTTTTGCTTTTGGTTATTTTTACAGAAATTACAGTTTTATTGCAAAAAATATATATTTTTTAATAATAAAAGGCAGTTGATAATCCCATTTGAACTACTTTCGATATTATCGCCAACCGGCCATATTTATAAAATTTTGGAAATGTTGGTTTTAAAATTACATAATTTTTCGAGTTTGGATCCTGGCCGTTCAAGCACCTGTTAGAATCTATTTACAACTAATAAAATTGATAGTTAGAAAAATGTATCTGAAAATAAAGTGTACACCTTTTTGTCAAAGTTTGATGTATTTTTGCTTTAAAAAATACATTTAGTCGCTGCACTGGTCGTTTTACAACTTAACTGCAAAGTGCCTGTTCGACAAAATTAATTAAAATATTTTATTTGCTAAAAAAAGTAAAAATATGTTTTAAGCTTTTTCTCACAAATGGTTGTTTGGCGCCTGGTTTCTTTTTCTATAGCACCATTCAATTGGTCAAATAACTATCCTTCAAATTTTGTTTGCATAGATAATTAACATTCTGTAGAGTAAATAATAATACATATAGTGATTGCATATCATATATCGTTACTGATCATGAAATTATAAAACATTCTCTCGCATCTTTAAACTCTGGTAATGTGTCAGATCTAATTAATATTCTAGAGACAAACGGGAGCAAAACAACAGATGTTTCGAAGTTGCTAGCCGCGCTGTCGCCTTTCTGTGCAAAAGCTTAAAAAAGGAAAAAGGACAACTAAATTCTAAAAATTAACTTAGAACTTTGCATTGGCGTACGGTATTGTCACCATACCACATGCATTTAAATTTAGTTCTTGTTAAGTGTTTAATATTCAATTCACATACAGGATGTACCATCGACGAACACATTAAATGCCGCAAATATGTTTTGATAAAAAGGTGCCCATGCATTAGCAGGTGTTTAGTCATGCGCACTCTAATTGCATATTCCTGCCAGGCCCAATCTAAAATTCACAGAGCCCTAAAAGAATCAACAGCTTAAAAAGAATTATCTTATTTTAAGAGTCACAATAATATCATGTTAACTGATGTTGAACATTATCAATTATACCATATTCGGAGCTTAAAGTTAATTTTTAGAAAAGTTACTATAACTATGAACTGCCTTTATACACTAAGCGAAATTTATTAGACACATGCAATTATAAATACTCGGTTGTTCCTTTTTATGTTTTCCTTAAATTCGCTTCGTTCCCATATAACGATAAGGGATATGTGGACCTTTTTTCAGCATCGTGTTCTTTCTATATAATACTTAGAATTGGACTCAGAATATTTTCTTACATATCCTGCCAATTCTTGCCTTCTACCGTTTTTGGAATCAGTCTCTATACACTTCATGGCAGTAACAACATTAGCTGGGCATACACTAACGGAATTTTTAGAGGATCTGGTCCCTTTCGCAGCAAATCCGTCAAAAAGTCGGGTGCGTTCAAAGACATTAAAAGGAATTAAATGTCTTTGGGTGCGTCGGACCAGTTCGGAAAAATCTGATGAATTTGATCCGTAGCTACCAACTAACACGTGGATCTGATCCGGTTTTGGTGTTTTATCTTTTAGTTGCAGACAATTATTTCGGCATATCAGACACTGCAGACTGCAAATTTTGTTATACATTTTATTGCTGCATACATTTAGGATTCTTTCTCGTTTTTATTTTTTGTTATCACGCTAATAATAGTTGGACATGGAGTGGACCAAAAGTTTATTGCCGAATTTATCGAGCGCATAGACTTAAACCATGTTTATGGAAAGTCAACTGTGAAGTTTATGTAAACCAAAAATTTAAAACCTCTGCTTACGAAGAATTTGTAATGTTTCTCCGAACTAATGGAATGCCAAATTACACTGCTAAATGTGTAAAGGACAAAATTCAGAATTTAAAAAGAGCAGTGAGGAAAGAGAAATATATAAACAGGGTGGCTCGAATTCGAGTCTATGTATGGGGATCTCGAAAACCGTAAGAGATATAGTGTCGATCAAATTAAGGCAAAATTGCGCATTTAGGTGCCTAGCAATATGCCGTTTAGAAAGTTTTAAAATTCCGAGTATTTTCGGAGATATCCGGAAAAATCAGAAATTTTGAAATACCGTTTTATTTTTTTCCTGGGCTTATTCAAAAACGGATTTCAAATTGAATTGCACTTTTGCATTGTCACTTTTGCCGCTCTATCCAAGGGTATTTAGTTTAAAATCCGACATTTCGTCCAAAAGGTCATTACAAAAGGCGTGTTGGACAACTTAATAAGAGCATTGATTTGGTAGATACTTCTAATCGGGTGATTCCAATTATATATATTTCACCATCGACCAGAGTTCAGTGGCCGCTATTCAGCGGAAGTAGGGGAAGTGCCACTTCCTCAAGAAAATGTAATTTAAAAAAATACAATTAATTCATTCGTCAGTAAAATAATATATTTTAAGGTTCAATGCTAAAATTTTCTTAGTTTAGGAATAATCTGTTTCCCGTTACCCCCCTAATAACTAATTCAATTATTTTCAAATATTGAAATCAAAGCTTCATGAAACACGATCAAGAATCTCGCCACCTGCACATTGCCCGTTAACTCCACTATCGAATAGAACAGAGGTGAACCCACATGAAAATGTCTATTTCTTTTTGCGTACGCGCCGATAGCAGTGACAATCTCATTATCAATTGTGTAGACCTTTAAGGAAAGGAAGAGGCATCGCTGGAGAGCCGTCGACTCATCAAAAATATAAGCGCAACTAGTTGGTTGCCATGACAACGATGACGTCGTAATGGTCGTACATTTGTTTGGATTGCAATGATTGGAAGAGCTGGCGTGTAGCACTTCCATTCTCAGATGAACGCGTCCAACGCGAAAGCACGTTGTTTTGTTTATTGCGAGTTTATTAGGGGACATTCCGCCGTGAATTCTTGAAATTATTTTTTATTTACATTCCACGGTTGATCCATTATAGTATTATACAAGAGATATTTTCTATATATTCTAGTTTTAGTGTGTTTTTCGTAGACATGTGATTTGTATTAGCAACAAATCATTTTGTTGCTAATACAATATGAATATATTTTATTTTTTGATACTTTACCTAAAAAATGCCGGTAATAATTATTAAATAATTTTGGCAGTTTAGGCGTGGACCCACAAATTTTTCGCCTGCGGCGTTGTTCCTTCTGTCAATATCGGTAGCTCTTCCCCACTTTTCAAAGCCGCGAGCCGCCACTGCCAGAGTTCATCAACGCCCGCACAAGCATTGTTTAATACTTTTTCTGGATAGTACGATTTAAGATGCTTAAAAATTAACGTTTCTCTTTTTACCTGATGCTTAAATATCAACGTTTCCCTTTTTTTGGTTTTAAAAATCTTTAGTTTATTGTTTTAACTCATTTCATATACTCGTTCTTTAACACATTATATATAATGATACAAGTTTCTGGTATTATATACCCTAAAGCTTGAGCAGCAATTCCAGCTGAAAGTTTTAAATCTTCATATGATCTTCCAGTCAGGCGTTCCTCTGCAGGAATAGCCAATTTAATTTTTGTATTTTGCTTAGTTAAATAGGGACGCGACAATCCTGTAACAAGATAATATCAAGATATAGGGAGTTATATTATTATTATTGCAAACCATCCTAGCTTTTTAATACACATAGTTATTAAAAATTAAGAGACAAATCGTTCAATAATTGGACTATATATTTTTAGCTGACTTACCCAAAATAAGATCAAAATCTGCATCTGTCATTCTCAAATATTTTTTAAAATCTCGGGGTTCATTAATTTTCAATTCTTTAACTATAGACATGTGGTGGTCAAATGTATCTCTTCTTGAAATCCAGCTTTTTACCCATTTTGAGCGGTTTTTCTTCTTTCGGAATATCCTTTCATAATTAGCAACAATTATCCCAGCTGATGTAATTGCTAACATATTCCTATTTTCGGCATAATAATAACAATACTAAGTAAGCAAAATATTTCACTACTTCTTTTTTTACTTTTTCTTATGGTCTTTTAAACGTAACTTAAAGATCCAAGGATCTATACTTAAAGATCAAATTATTTAAAAAACTCACGGATAATCATCCCTAAATTAACAGACTCGATCCGAGTATGGATCTGTTCAGTCAGAATAATATGAACTTCAATTTTGTGTTAGTGGGCTGAGCATAGGATACTGTCACGACTAACAACCATCCGAACGTCGTTTTTGTGCTACCCTATAGAACTAGCCGCCGCGCCGTGCCCCTCGCTTCTCTGTCCGTATGAATCATCGCCCGGCCGGCCGCGAAGTTTCAGGATCGCTGGACTGGAATTATCTCGATGGCCTCGTCGAGATCATATAGAGTGGCCTCGGAATACTTCCCGAATATTCGTGATAGATTTGAGATTATATATAAGCAGACCTAAGGCGAATGTTAGTCAGTTCAGTTCAGTTAATCATTGAGTGTTGAATAGATATTAGTTGTAAAGTTATAAGAGTAGTTTAGAGTGTTAAATTGTATACAGTGGTAGTGAATAAAGAGAGTATTAGTTGAAAATAGCAAAGTTGTAATTCTGTTAAGAACCCACGGGAAAAACGTAACAATACGATTCTTGAGAACCGGTCCGGGTAGGTCTGTCAAAACAGATCCGCCAGGACCAGATCCTCTGAAAAATCCGTTTGTGTATGCCCAGCTATTTTCTTCAGACAGATAAGTCCTTAGAGCAATTCCGTTCAGCTAGAGCTTGTATAAATTAGCATTTTACCAACTATAATTTCTGACTATAGATTTTGCCAGGTCTCAATACTCTCAATGAATCTGCGCTCAGTGGCCTCGCATTTTCACGTCCAATTGACTTGCTCCATATAGATATCTTAGTTTTTCTTCTAATGCGTAGTCCTCAAAGTTCTTACACATTTGTTTGTCGTTATTTTCTATTTTTTGTATTTGTTTTTGATCAATTTTGAACACCTTTTCATTAAAGTTAACAGCTACAACTATACAGCTATCACATTATAAATGTATGATAGCTGTGTAACACGTAGTTTTTGAAATTAAAATATCTTTTGGCGCGTTCAGCACACTTTTTCCTGAAAAGGAGGTCACTTTGGGTCCGAAAACAATGAGAGACAGTTTGATAGGGAACTTATAGGAAAAAATTCTCTTTCAAAAATGCCGGGGAAATGGATATTGGGGAAATTGAAAAAAATGCGAACAAAAAAATTAAAATGTTTATTATTCTCGAGAAAAAAAAATATATATTTTTTATAGAATAGCTGATTATTTACGCGAAAAACCGTACAAGATGCTACTTTATAAATGATCATGCTTTTTATACAGAGTGAGCTAATTGAATTAAAACTTTTCGCCATTTTGTGTTTGAGCGCCAACAAGAAATAAGTAATTTAAGATGTAATTTGGATTGTCAGTTTCCGTAATATAATAATTCGAAAAATCATCTCTCTAATTGCCAAATTTACAATATTATGTGTTATGTCGATCTATAACTTATATTAAGTTTTGAAGCATGTATTTTGGCATAGCTGAGATCCTAGGAATATTTTTTTTAATTTAGTTTTTTAATATTAATTTCGCCTTGTTGAAATTTACACTTGTGTCGCGTGGTCTTTAGAATACACTGTTTTTTGTTAATACTTCGTGTATTTCTTTTCTTAATTCTTCGAATAATGCGAAGTGATAGATAGCGTTATAATTTGGAAAATATATTTACGTGCAGGAATTACACATTTATGTCTCGACAATATAAAAAATATTAAGCCATCTCTGTCCTGAAGCTCCAAGATTATGTGTGCTTTAAAATTGCTTTTTTTAGCTAAAAATATATTGTTCCGTGAAATAAACTAATATAGATACTATAAGAGAAAATATTATGGACTAAAACCTATATGCTCGTATAACTAAAAACAAATGTTGGCGTTTTAATTTTAATGAACTGAAGGAATCTGTTATATTTTTGGGAATTTTAGTTAAGTATAAAAATACACATAAGTTATTTATATTTATAATATCATGAACTAAGGCACGTATTTTATTACTTTTTTATTAGGTTAGTTTTATTTCTGTAGTTGTCAAATTGTGTGACGAGCATGTTCATTATTTGCATTTTTAGAAACAGAGTATTGCTGAGCAGGAGCTTTAAGCATCACGTTGTGGGCCAACCTCGCGTATTATACATATCGTGTGACAATTCTATGATTTTGTTTTCTAAAAATGTATACACTGTTCCGTTTTACGGTGGGTACTAAATTTTATTTCAATTATTCAATTCACCATAATATCTTGATTTGACAAAAAATGCAGATTTTAAATGTTTTATGCGTCTTTCGTTTTACCTTAGTAGTTAAGTAAATATTTTCAATAATTTCCATGTTTTAAATCGTTTTTTTATTGGCCAACAAATGTCATCCAAACCGACATTAACATTAACATATTTGCCAAGAAATTCCGAATGAAATGTTTGCATACTAATTAAAGTTTTTAAATCACGTCTGCTTTTGGAATACCCAAATTGCTACATACATGCATCAACTAATCCACATATATGAAATGAAATGTTTTTTTTTCATATAGAAAATGCCGAACTGAAAAATGTGTTGCACTATAAGTAAATTTATCTCAGTGTAATAACCGGTTTTACCGAAATGAACCCTTCAAGATCAAAGGTGATGTTGAACTTTTTCGTTTCTGGTTTCTGGATTCGTTTTGCCGAGACATTGGAACAGAAGGTGTAATAGGGATGTAAAGTTATCGATTTGAATTCCATGGGAACATCTCTATTATATCATCTCTTTCTATGTGGAAGCTATGCCTAGGCGTGAATTCTTGAGTCATTGAAACAGCTCTAACGTGGGAAGAAAAGGTGTAATAGGAATGTAAACTTATCGATTGTCATCAGATAGAACCAATCGCATATTTAAATAATATAATACATACAATACCCAATTCTCACCCATTTGGGTGGGTTCTTTTCAGTGGCGGCTCATGGGTGAGGAGTGTGACACTCGCATTTTTTTAAATCAATTCAACATAAATCATAAACCTAAAAGTATTTTGTTTAAATTATGAAACATAAATGTATCCATTGAACGTTTCTTTAAAATTACGATGTCGGATGGTCGAAATTCGCCTGCCAATAAGCTCTAACCAAATTAACTCGATAAAATGAATATAAAATCGTGCGGTTGACCTGTCCGGACGCGGTTGGGTGTTGATGGTGAGACGACGTACTTTACGCCGAACTCTCAGATCTGATTTTTATACCTTTATAGTAAGGATTTATTATTTACAAAAAGTGGTTTTTAATATCTTAAGTTTAGAGTAAAAGATAATTATTCACCCGCACCGTCCGCCTGACCTGCCAGAGTATCCGGACGCGATTGGATGTTGTTGGTGCAACGATGCGCAGTTCGCCGAACTATATAATAAGAATTTATTTTTTACAAAAATAGGTCCTTAGTATCTTAAGTTTAAAGAAAAAGATAATCATACCCAAAAATTCATTATTAATATCTGTTATTTTTTAGCTTATTAAGGTGATACCTTCCTCAAGGGGTCACGTCCGGCCTTAGTGCAGCTAAGCCAGTCCTTATCCAAGTCCATTCTCTACTAGCTTATTTGCTGCCCTACTAAAAAATTCATAGGTATCTTGAATTAAGTGGCCATTTCACAGAACAGTTTCCGTCCATCTAATGTTATGTTTGAACCTTCAGTTTCGTTGCTTCAATTATCCATGTTCCAGAAAACCATCACATCAAAATATCCTGCTGTTTCTAGCCACTTAGAGCCATGACACACACAGCGGTTTTTGCCGAATCGGCTGCCGAGTCGGACGCCGATTCGGCGCGTATAATATCCTTTGTAAATGAGGAAAAACACACACGGCGGCGATTGACGAGTCGCTGCTTGTTAGCCGCCTCGGCACGCCATCTAATGCATACGCCGCGCCGCGGCAAAAACAGCTGTGTGTGTCATGGCCGCCGACTCGGCAGCCGATTCGGCAGAAACCGCTGTGTGTGTCATGGCTCTTAATTGAGGAGTGATTGAGTATAATTCCACATGTAACTTTTAAGTTGAACTTTCAACGTTGCTTGGTTTTCTGACAGTATACAGATTGTGATCCAAGTTGATGGTTGAGGTGATCCCTCTTACCTATATGATGGTGGTAGTAAAAAAAACGCTGGATAAATGCCCCGCTGCGGCACCACTGTGCTGGAATGTAAAATCTTAAAAGTAAATTTAGCTTGAACTCAAGAAACTAAATGTTAGGATAGGTTGACAAGTAGGATCCAAAGGGGCAGTCTTTAAATAACTGTCTTATTTATATCTGGTGAAGATGCGCTGGAAGGATGTGTTTAGGCTTCGCAGAATATTTACCACTCGACTATTATCAGACTTGTGGGAAAGAGTTCGTTTTTATACAAGGATTCCCAATATTAGGTAGCTTGTATTCGTAAAAATGTGTCTCATATACGTCAAACAAACGTTATTCTTACTTAGAAAAGAAAGCGATCGACAAATAGAAACGTCGATTATTAAATTAGATAAATTAGTAATTAAAAGATTTCTGATAATACCCTTAGGCTAAGTTTCACAAATCAGTGATGAGTGGTTAATAACAGTGATAATTAACCATTTAAACAATCAAAGCCAAAAGTTACCACTATCTCGTTAGCTAATTCTAGAAATATATGAGTTACCGCTTACGTTTCGATATTTAAGGGGTGATTGGACAATTTTAAGGAAAAAAGTCGCTATAAATATGTGTTCTAACATGCACCCACTCAGGGTGATCAAATTTAAAAAATATTAATTTTTGTTCAAATTTTAAAAATTATTGAAAGTGTTAAATTTTGTTACTAATCAAAAGTTTTCGACTCCTACATTAGCATACATAGGGATAAGCATATCGGGTTTGATCGATGGCACGACAGTGACTTTCGGAATCTGAATGGCTTTTTTAATATTGACAACCAAGAAGATGCCAAACAGCTATATTATCTTTTTTCGATAGGATTCGTCGTTTTTGAGAAAATTATGTTTTGTTACACTTCTTGGACAATCGTCTAACATTATTTTTTTAAGTCCTTTTGAATAGTAGCATAATACAGTACTTGAAGTACGCTTTACAGTTTTAATAAAAATAAACTTGCTTCACTGAAGATTCGGAATATGAACAAACAGTTATATTTAATTTTAGCACCTTGCATCTCAAAATTGCAGAGTGATGGGGCATATATACAGGGTATTCCACGTAGAAGTTCCACCCCACTTATTTCAGTTATATTTTCAGATATCCCAATAAACTTTTCTGCATACATTTACTAATTTTATGCAATATTTTCATATAATATTATTAAAAGGGGTTTAAAAACGTATCTCATAAGTGACTAGTAGGCAAATATTACTGTGTAAAAGCGCACCCTAGTGACATATAGGCTACTTATTTGTTATAAATAATTTCATTTGTAATAGAATGTTGTGTTAGATATTAGATACGTGAATTTGGTGTTGTAAAAAGATCGAGAATTTACTTTTGGAAATGCTCTCCGAAAGCGATCGAGAACAAATAGTTAAAAAATCAATTAGCGACATTTTTATATATTTTCTCGAGAAAAATAACGAGAATAAATCAGCAATTTCTACAGAAATCTTTTTGATAGAATCCTGGTCAAACTACGAAATGCCCTCAAACGCAAACTCTATTTACCTTTCTTCTGCAACAAGGAAAATAAGTCAGCGATCAAACACAAAATTTAGCTGACTAAATAAAAGTTTTGAAAGCGCAAACAAGAGTTTGATATTAGCATTACAAACTACAAAAATAATCTGACTTGAATATTAATGTGTGATCTTTCATTCTTGTAGCAGGATTTTGTATTCCAAATTATAATATGTATTTGAGAATTTCCTCTTTATTCGTCGAGAATTTCGGAGCAACGCTCTGCATAAGATTGGCGCCAAAAACAAAAGCCGCTGTCGCTGCTCTGTTTGACGCCGAGATGTTTAGTTGGTTTTTTAAAAATTTGGGTTTTGGTCGAGCAAAGAAGTAATAAAGTGCCTGACAAACACTCATCCGTGGTGCAACGGTTCAATCACCGCTCTGCATAAGATTGGCGCCAAAAACAACAGCCCCTGTCGCTGCTCTGTTTGACGCCAAGATATATAGTAGTTTTTCTCATTTGTTTGCACAGATATTTGGAGATTATCTGCTGTAACTCTGTTCTCTTTGTCCAAGCTTGTCTAGAGACACGTATCTGCTTTTGCAGATAGAAGAAGGTAAAATGGCAGATGGAAATTTGTAGCAGACAAATTTATTCCTCTACTCGGGATTCAAATCAAATGCTCGCAGTCTTGTATCCGTAGTTAATTTAGAGAATCGAAGAGGACGGAAAGTGCAAGTTATTTTGTGTGAACGGCAAGGCAGTCAGTTGAACTTTTGAATTAAAAGAAAGCAGTTAAATTCAGTAAAGAAACGAGTTATCTAGTGCATTTTAGATTTAAATAATCACGAAGTTGTGTTAGATATTTAATAATAATTAACCATATGTACAGTACCTATTTAGTTTTATGTGTGGCAAGGATGAATGCTTGAAAGTAGTTAGAAATTAGTATACATTTATCATATTTAATGCAAATTAATTATTGCATTATTAAAGTACGTAATACCTAAAATACATGTTTCAATTCACAACCTATGTATAAAACCCCCACCACCCTATTTTAATACAGTCAACTAATTAAAGTGGTTAATTTTAAAGTTAATAACATTCCCCATCTTTGTGGTCATAAATGATTTAAGAAATAATTGTTTAGCCCGACCAATAGATAAAGGTTATTCACAAGCAGGATCCAAAAACCGCCAGTCGACATTACGCATCTCTAAGCCAAACTAATCCAAATACATATAAAATTGAGAAAGAGTTAATTAGAAAAAATGTAAATCTATCAACTAGAGACCTAATTATAACACAAAATTACATCCAAAATTTCACAGAAAGCGATTTCTTAGGGTGGCCTCCTAAAATTTTGCAATGGAACATACGAAGCGTAGTGGTTTTGTCTAATTTCGATTGAAACAAACTTCAGTTCTATGTATTGGAACATGACTTCTTTTGATTGAATATCTTACTTTCATATAAGAATTTTACACAGGTTTGAAACGATTTGAAAAGATGGATCGATAGAGATGACCAAAGTAAGACGAAGAGTGATATAAACGTGTTTTGAAAAAATGTGGATATAGCCCTATTTGCTCCTTAAATACTTTCTAGAGGTGATGAATCAAAATATATTCTTTTTGAGAAAAATATGTTTTGTTACTCTCCCAGAGACCAAAATTTAGGGATCTTCATTTTTCGAATCATTACTATAAGTTTTTCAAGCATATAATTTTAGGAAAAGGATTGTAAGTAGAGATGTAATCTGTGGTAAACATGCAAATATTAATAAAAAAACAGAGATTTCAAACAAACTGAAAACTAAAACATTTAGAGAAAGTAGCTGTAGTATTAAATTTATTTTTTATGTTTTAAGTAGCTTAAACATGGGGAAATAAATAACAAAATATCTACATAATATGTATATCCACTGCAAACATCTAAAATATATCCGCCGTTTCCTGAAAGAGTAATTTAATCTTGTTGAAATATGAGCACTAGATTCTAGTGTTGGTTGGTGGTTTAAGTGGATCTATGTAGTTTAGATTCGCGTAGCAATCGCGGAAAGTGCCTAGCCATTTGCATATTACGGCGTACATTGATTTTCTCATAAAGAGAAAATTTTCAGTCCCAGGCTACTCGTAATTCTTTCGAGCGAAAACCAGCTATGATTTTTAAAGCTGGGTCATTTTTAAATATTACGCTGCAACCGCTCTGTTAACAAGCTTAACAAATATAGATTGAGTAAGCGAACCTTTAGTTTGCAATTTCGCCTACTCTTTGCAATGTGATTCATAAAAAATATATTCATAAAATTCAGTGTTCTAAGAGAGGTAGTTAATCACACTATATATTTATAGCCAAGGGAATAGTGATATATTTAACTAATCAGACACATTTCCATGAATATCGTCGTTTTGATCATTTATAAGAATTATCGAGATAAGCTTATTATCTCTTGTAATATGTTAAGTGCACCCAAAATTGCCGAAAATCGCCCAAGAAGGTTTGCTGCCTAAAACAGCTTGAAAGTAATTTTGTTGTTGACAAAAAGTGACCGAACCGCAGGGGGAGCACTTTTTAGCAATAAAAATGCATTAAAGCTGTTGATTTAAGGCCACACATTTAAATTCACAATTTTAAAGCTATTTTTCGCGTACAAAATATTTTTTTATACTAATAGGCATCCAATAGGCACTTAGGGATTTAAATTTAGCGCCATTTTCGACCTGTCTAAACTAGATTTCTTTATATTTGACATAAGTCATCTAGATTCCATTTGGCTAATATTAAGTTGGAAACTCACAAATGATTTTGTCCCAATTGGGCAATTTCCCTTAGCCTCAGACCAAGCCATTTCTATTGTATTAAAATGACAGTGGTAAGGGGCAATTTTGGAACCTGGTTTCCATAGCGTTTAACATAATTTTCCAATTCGTCCGATTTATTCGGCCTCTCCTGCAAACAATTTCCCATAGTTCATGTTTCAATAATTTTTGATTTACATGTATGCCCTGTTTAATAACCATCTCCAAAATTCATCTTCTAATCAAACTCTTTCTTGGTATTTCTTATTCGAACTTGCAATTGAACTCGCGTTGTTTATTGTTAAAAGAGCCGTTTGTGCTTCAAATTTTTTTAAATTTTCTTCCCGAAATTTTTAGTGTTCATATTGTTGGGATAGTAACCGTTTTTTTTTACATTTAAATATCAGCGATGCGTTCTCAGTAAACCCATTTTTGTCCCCAGCATTAATTACCACGTACCTTGAACCACATTCCACCTTTGTGCGCTGTGTAAATTTTAAACCATCTTGTCAAATGGGTTGAAATAAGTTTTCCAATTTTCCTTTTTTTTATATAATTTGTAAGAGTTCAAAAACGATGGTGTTTTTAATCTCATCTGTGGAAGTTCTATAAGAAATTGCCTGTTCACGCTGATATTTGAAACTAACCTTGATCATCCAAAGAAACGAGAAATGAGGTTTTTCCTCTTACTACCCTCCCTCATCTATCTTCCTTCACCTCAAAACAAGTCTTTCAGATGTTATAGCTAGTCGTTGATAATTCATCAATTTTTAAGCTCTTGAAGGGTGTCAAGGCACACCCAAGTAAAACTAGCTTTTAACTGAGAAGTGTCACTGAAAAGCTGCAATAAACATAGCTGGCCATACAACAGCCAAAGGGTAGGTGCGGCGTGTTGAGGGCTCCTTAACGGCGCTATAGGCGTACGTGGATTATCCCCACAATGTACATAAATAACTTAAGTTATGTACGGTAGCTCTTAGGTGAATTGTATAATGACATCAGTAGTATAGATGTGTGATGATGATGAACCTTGATCATCCACTTTCTAAGCGAGGAAACATAGAATTTAAATTCTGGAAGTTCTTCCTGTATTCTTTTATAAACTGTTTTTAAAGTAACCCCTTTCTTCTCTGCATATATCTTGTATATGATATCACGAATTCTTTTATCAATTTTGGTATTTATGGCAGCAACCTTTTGAGACATATTTTTCTTGAGTTTTATACCCGTGGTTCTGCATGGATTTTTAGTTTGTAAATCGTATTCCCAAATTTTAATGCTTCTGAAGCTTTATAATTGCTTTGTGTTAATTCGTTTTTTGTTTGTAAAATTATTCAACTAGATACATATAAAATGAGTTTTTTGGAAGAATCTGAAATTCTTCTCAGTTTATTGAACAATGATTTAAAATGCGACCTCCTCTTTCTTGGTAATTTTTTTTTCAGTTTATTTTTGTAACGTACATAATGACATAGTTTTCTCCTGTGATAATATTTGCACTTTAATTATGGAGCTTTTCATAACGGAACAACGAGTCTCTCTCTCTCTCTCTCTCCAAATCTGTCCATTTTGACAATAATGTTAATGTCATAGAAAAGTGATAAATCACTTTTCTATGGTTAACGTCACATCAAAAACCATCAAACAACTGCTTTGACGTAGTAAAATACAATGTAATACCAGTAGCTTTCGACGGGGGTGATTTTTGCTGAAATCAAATTAAAAAGGGCCGTGAGCTTTGTATGTATGAGGCAAGTAATCAGCGTCATCATCCCTGAGTCTGATTTTCACCGAAAATTAAGTAAAAATCGTGCTCTAATTTACCTATAGGAGGAAAATTGTCATGGTCAATAGTTTAGAGTAGAGAACACTTGCTGCATATGGATAGCCTTCTTGTTGAATAGTCGTACGACCGTCTCTTTCATATTGTATATTGTATTGATATTTATAGTGCAAATTTCCAAAATTATTTTGATAGTTTGCAACTGATTTGGAAATCCAGTTAAGGCTTAAACCACAGAAGAATAAACCTCAAGCGATCAATGACAGCTCACGATTCTGTAGCTTGAACCTCGACGTGCCTTATTTAACTTGACACTGTAAAATTCTGATTTAAGTTCCAAGGTATCAACAATTTATTTTTGAAATTGTTTTATTTGAAATAAAAAATATAAAGATATTACAACCAATAACCTAAAAGCTGAATGCTTGATACTACGTTACCACAATAAACTCTGGCATTTCCTATCTTATCCAATTCAATATTATTATAGGCAAATATGAAACTGATAGGTTTAAATCACTGTTTGGATTTGACAGTCATCATTATTATCATCTAAAGCTGATGGGAGATCAATTAGTAAGTGTTCGAGTTTAAATTCTCAATAGCATAATCCATAATCTAAAACTAATATTATTTGTTATGAACCCAAGCTAATTACAATACGGATAAACAATAGAAAGTTAAGGATTTTTCAGATCCGCCAAAATCTTGCAGGAGCAGAGTATTAAATCCTAGCGATTGATTTTAGCCGTGGGTTAAAATAATAATAAATAATAATTTCTGCTATTGTAAAACAAAATTATTCTAATCAATTTACTCGAGTCATGTTGATCCAAAATATTTTATCACGGCGAGAGAATCCGTATACTCGAATGAAGATTGAATTTTAATACTATTAATACATCCAGCTGTTTTAGTAAAAGTTAGCTCTGTGCATTTTCCCTGGATTAAGCTTCTTACAAACTTTCGCTTCGACTTCTTCGAGTTCCCAGAAAGTAGAGATACGAGAAAGGGATTTTTCTATAAAGCTGTTTAAATCCTATTACAAGAACGAAAATCGTTTCCTCAGTTGCAAATTTTTAAAGAGATAAAGAAACGTGGAATAACGGATTTATTGTGTTTAGTTTTTTTTTCATTTGAAATGAACCATCTGCTCTCATCTTCCAAATATTATGTAAAGTGTCTGATTTAAGAATATCTGCACGTGCAATCTTCAAAGCAGCTTATTATAATGTTATAGTAATAGCAATGACTTATTTGGAAATGGGTTTATGGCGAAATGATCTAATCACTGTAAATTACTTTCAATCAAAATTCAGAAGCAACGTAGAGGAAACCGCTGGTCATTTTATGAACAACATTGTGCTGGTTACCGATGAGGATTTCAGGTAGTAATAATCGACATATTAACAAAATTCTATCATTGGAGACGAGTCCAACATTAATTAGGTATTAAAAATCTCACAGTTTGATAATTCATCTCTTTTGTCCTTAATATCAATTAATGTGCCTTCCTACACAACAAGAAATACCAGGACTTTTTATAAGCACCGCGAAAGCTTTGAATTCAAATTGTCGTCATCTCAAAATTATGGGCGAGGCAATGGCACGAGGCTGAACTAGGCCAGTCTATGAGGTCGAGGTGCACGAGTTAGATCTTGTGCAGTATTATAAATATTAAGGGAAAAAGCAAAGAAAATATATTTGGTTGTAACGGAGTCTAACAGAACAAACATATAATTAGGGGTGAGCTTCAGCTACAAGCGAAATCTCAGAAGAGCAACCTACCCTCGAATTGAGAGTAATACATTCCTGTTTAAAATGTGCTCAGAATAATCCAAAACGCAAAAAATACCTAAGGAAACGAACATTATTAATAAGCTTCCTGATGATCACTTAACTCATTGTTAGGCAGCGCATACCTCTCAAAAACATGCAATTACCATCAAAGTCAAATGCGAGAAAGATATCCTCATCTACAAAACATTTACATCTCACAGATATACTAGGGCAAGTCACATAATTAGTTAAATTAATAAATGTGGCGATTTGGGTGTTAATAAGAAATTCTGCGAACGTTAGTTCATTTTCCAATATGATGTCCAGTAGTCCTTCGAGCCGGATTGCATGATATATTTTAATGGTACCTATTTAGATAAGTATATGCAGTTGCACTTATAAACTAGTAGTAATTGTCATTTTGTTAGTTTTGGCTTGCCAAAATAAATACAAATTCCGCGAATATATTGCGATACTCTTGCTTTATATTAATGTGCTGTGGCCCACTGAGCCGGATCTATTGCCGGAAACTAAACCGATAAAATGAACCATTTTCAAGACATTTTGTTTATTTTTAATGTCATAGACTGACTGCTGACTGGAGTTAACTTCTAATAATATACATTATATGCAGGCAAAATATATATCTTAAGTGAGCATTGGAATAATTTCCCAACAGTCTTAACCCAGATGTTACTGAAACATATTATTACTATTTTTAATGCTTTTTTAACAAATATTACATAGTTTCATTGATAAATGCAAAAAATACATAATTGGACTCATTATGGTTAACTCAGAAATATGAGGTGTTATTTTAAAAGGACGGTAGTAACATGAATTACTGCTATTGAACTAAATATGTTTTGAAGAAAAGAAACTTCTGTAGGCGCGCTCTACTTGATAAGTAAGCTAGTGAACGTGCTACAAAAGTTACAAAATATGTAACGAACGAGGGAGATCCGCATGGTGAATTGACTGCTAGGAATAGGCAGTGGGAGAGCTGGTATATTATTAATGAGTTGTGCAACAGGTCTGGCCCTGGCTGTCGCGAGATTGGAAACGACCCTGATGGATTGAATAAATTTTATTGCAGCATCGCGGGTAGATTGACCTGAAATTTGTCGACGACTGTTAATCCTATCTCGTTTCTGGATGGTTTCTCCATGCATGACTCGTTTTGTTTTTCCCCACTCAGATCCATAAGGTTAGAGAGGCACTGATTAGCATAAGAAATGGAAAATCCTCTGGTGATGATGGAATCTCGGCGAAAGTCCTTTTGCGGTTGCCTGACTGCGCTCTGGAAGCCCTGGCTATCAATGATGCCTGATCTAATGCACAAAGGGGGCGATCTGAACGAACCCTCTAACTTTCGTCCTATTTCCCTGTTGCATACCCTTTCAAAGGTTGTTGTGAAAATTGCAAAGAGAAAAATATGGAGGTACCTCGAGACGCTAATGTAATTGCGCCAAACCAATTTGGATTTCAAGACTCGAAGGGTACCTATGACGCTATCTTCAGCTTCCTAGAGGGGGTTTACAAAAATATTAATGGGGAAAGGCGGCGGCAGCAGTGTTTTGTGATCTGTCGAAGGCATTTGACTACGTAGACCACGGAATACTGTTCCCAAAACTCAGAAAATATGGGCTTAGAGGCTCGACTCTTGCCTGATTTGCGTCCTATCTTGGTGGTCGCAGTCAGTCGGCATTGTGTCTGGTGTGCGGTCGGCGGCTATGGGGATTGAGTGCGGGGTTCCGCACTATGTAAATGACCTTATCCAAGTTAAAATTTCAGGAAGATTCACACTTTTTGCTGACGACACCTCTGTTGTGTGGCACAGTGAGGATGCGGAACAACTTAGGGAAATAATTACTAATGACTTGTTAAAGATTAAAAAGTGGTGCGATGCCAACCGCCTTTCTTTTAATATTACGAAAACTAACATTGTAGGGTTTAAGTGAGATATGCACGGCCTGCAGTACTCCCGAAGAGGTTCGTTTCTCTTCCGGAGGCGACGGTGACTAAGCTCCTAAGTGTTTTGATTAACGGTGAACTTCGGTTTGAAGATAACATTTTGAAGTTGAGCGGGAGGCCTTCGTCGGGATGTTTTGCAGTAAGAAGGACGCGATTGGAGCTGGGCCCAAAGATGGCGCGGACAGCCTAGTTTGCCCTTTTTGAATCACACCTCAGATATGGAATTCCATTTTGGGTTGTTAGTAGCCGACATCTGCTGAATCTTTTGTTCGGTCTTCAGAAGAAGGCTGTACGCTTCATCGCAAATATGGGCCAGAGGGAATCTTGCCGACTTCACTTTTTATCTCAGAGAATTCTTCTCTTACCTCTCTGTTTATTCTTGAAACAGCATCACTAATATACAAGAATCGTCATAGCATTCGGGGTTCTGCTCGTCAGCATGTCACGCGGCGGGCTCTCGACTTGCCCTTCCCAATACCACCAAGAACATTAACGAAACATTCTTGGATTTATGAAGGCAGAAAACTTTTTAATCACATACCGATTCAGATTAGGACTGTCAGTAATTTAAAATGTTTCAGGAGGTGTCTTATGCTTGTTGGGAAAGCGTACTACAACTTGACTGAGTATTATGCTGACTCACTCTCTTAAAAAAGCCTGTTGTTTTGCTATATTTTTATTTATTTACACAATGTGATATGTATTGTATGTAAGCTATTAAATGTCATTTGTTTTCCTGTCTCTGCTTTAGGTTTTGGATTTTAGTGATTCTCATGAATGTTGTGTTGTATTTATATTACCAACATACTATTTATTTTAGCAAATATCTTGCTTGGTCAATGAAATTTATTTCTAGGCAATAAAGTACTTTTTGACTTTGACTTTGACCATAGAGAAAGTAAATTCTTTGTTTATGCTTTGGCTTAATAAATGGATTGAGGTAGAGAAGTTCAAAAAATAGTTAGAAGACAATACCAGGCTATTTGGAGCTAAGGACATCTGCATATTGGAGGATTATGCTTGAGCCTAACCCAAGTTCTTCATATTAAGCAGCGTCTCTCATAGGGCTATATCTGAAACATAAAGCACCAACCCAAAGTTTATATCCCATCTTATTGGTTTACCTTTAATGAATTGCTTGCAAGAGTGTTTTCCAAAGTAAGGCACCATTGCCACCCAATATTAACTAGCGATATATTCGGTGCCATTGCTTTTTGCTTTGTCTATGTTGTATTGTTGCTCCAAAGGTGCAACGTCCAAAAACTTTTGAAGACTGGATAGAGACCGAAGCTTAGCACACTTGTCCTGTTTGTCAAGATTATCATTTTCAAAAATATGTAGTATTCTCATAATATAAGAAAACCAATGTTTTCATATAGCATTAGTCAAGTCACTAAGATATTGTTGCCTTCCCAATACACGTGGTTTCTAGCAACATCGACATAACCGCTCAAAATTAAAACCCCCAAACATTTCATTTCTTTAATGGATACATCATCTTTAACGTATTTTTTCAGAGCATATCTGTTGGAGCAGATCAGTAGCATATCAACTACCTCATTTTCAAGGAAAAATTCGAATAATCGCAACGGTGTAATCTGTAAGGTTCTTCCCATAAATTAGGTTGTGTGATAATATCTTCTTGAATCCATAAAAATGCTTGTGGTTTATCCTATTGTCACGTTTTGTATTTTTTACTTGTGACGCCACGCCTTACTTAGCGCGCAGGAGAGTAGCCCAGATTTGGGATCGCACTTCGTGAAATTGAGAAGAGATGATAAAGGAGACACGTTGATAAAAACAATAATAAGTTTATTTACAAGCAAGCTAAACAATGGTTAGACGGTATATTAATAAATGCGTGTTTATGCTTATACATGAATTAAGAGTTCAAAGTTTTTCTAGGCCCTTGGTCACTCTTTTATTAATACATTTTATGTGAGCTGGGTTGTCTTTTATTTATGTATTCATTTTGATATTTATATGGTAAGTCTTTTAGAGGTTCTAATTCAAGTTTGTCACAGATTTCTAAGGCACTTGCACTACTTTTAAAAATCCTCAATAATTTCCTTACTGGGAATTTTGATACTTCACTCCTAGATTCGACTCTCACTATTTTTTAGAATCTCCCAGGTGCCGTCTACCTGTGCACACGTACATCCAGGTTAGGTAAGGACCTGATCACCCTGGACATATGTCCAGGTGTTCACAGATATGGAGGTTGTGGGATAGAACAACTAGAAGTGGACGCACCTGTGTGCTGCCCCCAACTAAATTGAGCGGTGTTGAGAGAGACCCGAAAGCCTGATGAATCTGGCGTTTGTCTGCATATTTATATACTACAAAATGCAGATGGCTGCAACGTTAAGGATTAAAATCGCTCCCGTCGAACGCTCTAGTTGTTTATAATTAACTGTGAATATTTATATAACATTTTTCAAGTTCAAGTTCAAACTTAGGACAGGGTGATATTTAATTAGTAGGTTTATGCTTTTTAGTAGTTCACACTATAAATATTGTCATCAGATTCATATTCTTACTATTAGTTCACTATTACTTCGACGTCACTCCTCAGTTTTCTCCCTGGGAGATTATTTAGGATAGTAAGTTCTTCATACCCCAGAGTAGCAACCGCTAATATCGTCATTCGCATTTTCAGGGGAAAAAAAGTATTATTTCATCTGAAGGGACCGGAATTTCGTCGAGATATTCTAGCTCGTGCAGTTTCAAGGGTATTCTAAAATAACAAAAACTTATTACGAATATGCAATAGTATGTATACCTTACTAGCGTTTTTTTAAAAAGACGGTGTCATTTTGACCACTTTACATGTAGTTAGTATAATAAGCTGTAACGTTTTATAACTATACTCGACGCGCCGAACAGATTCACCAATCGCGGAAACAATTCGTCTTATTTTATGATTGAATCGACCCAATGTTTTGTTTTTCATTTCGATTTTTCTTATCCATAATACAAAAAATAAAAATAGAGTGTGTTAATGAAAGTTCCTATGTTTGGAATCAATGGGATCATAAAATAAGAAGAGTTATTGTATCCGTATTTTCCGTGTTTGGTGAATCTGTTCGGCGCGCCGAGTATAGTAGTGCAATTATGTCCTAATAGCACAGCTTATACACACAATGAGCTGTGCTAATAGTATTTGAATACCTATCATGCGCAGTGAGATATTATATATTTAGATAAGTAAATGGACTCACTTAACTCCAATATTCATAATTTCAAGTAAAAAAAGTTTAAAAATACATTTTAACACTCAAAACTCTAGCTCAAATGGAATCAGCTGACAAGTGGCATAGGTACTTATTGCGACCTTTATTAAAAAATAGACGAGGCTGGCTCAAGTGACCTGTAAATCGAATGCCTTTTTAAAAGACGGTAGTAATCCCTCGGTCAAAGATACATTGTATCTTTGCCTAGGTTAACGAAACTTGCAAAATGAATAATATGAGAATCAATCATGGGCAGTGATTAGCTCTGCTAAATTACTTCCTGAAACAGTTATCTTTTTTAAACAAAATATTAACTCGATTTGTCTCGAAAGGGTCGAAAGTTGTCTCATCGCAGCTGCCCTGCAGATATATTGATACATAGAATAACACTCACACACGTTCAGTTTTGTTCTTCGCTCAAACTTTGTCTTTCTCTCAAACTTTATTTTTCGATGTTTTGAGGTACATCATCACGTGATGTGAACATAGTAAACTACTGGTGTGAGCCTTGGGCAAATTTGAATTACGTCGCATTCTTTCTTTTGTTCAGTTCACAACAAGACATCACACAAATAAAGCCGAAAATGTGTACAATTTTATTTGATTTGTGCTCCATGTAGCATGTAAAACTCGTTCTGATAAAACGGGCACAATTCCACTGCATAAATAAAATAGGAAATAAGAATTTCGTCGAATCCTTCCTAACAATGTTGCCGGCGGTCCATTGAAAAAATTTTGTGTAAAAAGATTTTATTAAATCGTCGGTTTAATACGATCCAAGTTTTATTGGCAATATGAAATTGGATATTTGAATATTTGTTGCCACATTATTATGTCGAGTTTCAGTAACCATCGCTACTTAGCGATATATTTCTGTTTAAAAAGAAATGCAAAAGCTTTGCATTTCTTTTTAAGTTAGTAACCCTTTCACTGGAAACCTAGAACGATATTTACTTGGCAACTTAACCATCGTAAGCTATTATTTTTAGTTGTGTCAATATTTGCCCATTCCACCGGCACGTCGATAATTTTTCCCTGCCTATTAAAGTTAAACCACAGGACCCTCAGCTCTGTGAATTTTGACAAGATCTTCGATGTAATAAATAAAAAAATAAATCAAATTTTCAAACCACTCACATGTAAAGTTTACCTACAGTTTGGTGTGCTTGAAAGGGTCTTCATAATCCAGTTGGATAAATCTTCAAGCTGCTTAAACGAATATGGAGTAAAATGCAAATTCTACTTGGATATGCACATGACAGAGTGGAGAAGCTTGACATATATATCTTATAAATTCTAGAGGTTCCTGGCATGAAATATTGATTGCAAGGATCCCCATATCCCAAGAGAGCAATAATCTTACATTTTCGGCTCGTTGCCACGATGATTCAAAGAGCCGGCGATTAACAGGGAGGGATCACCACATTGGTTGATTTAAACGTAAAAGCTATTATTTTTATAAGAGGTCTCATGTATTGAAAAATAAAAATTGAACCATGCTCACTGCATTTTTCGTACAATATTATTTTTGTGCAATTGTCCTGACGTCATAGTATTTTTGGACATAAGGCATATTTATTTATCACCTTCATGTGAAATACTGATATCAAAACAGTTGATTCCTAGGTCGCAAAAGTCAATTTAAGTTAAAGTAGATTTTGGTCACGTTCTCCAACTTTTTTGCATAATAAGACTGGAAGCCTGTTTCTTTAAACCAGATTAAAATGTTTTTCATCTACCGTGGATTTGCTTTATTACTTGAAAAACGGGGTGTACATTTGCATTTAAAAAATACTAAGCTCTATGGTAAGGAAATTGCTGACGATTAGGCAACATCTCCAAAAAGGCGCAGACTAGACCGATCGATAGATGTAGGTCAGAGTAGAGGGTAACGGCGTTTTCAAGCGAAATTGGGATTTTTATGCCGGAGGCAGTCCAGAAAATGTAATAGGAAAAGCGTCTGCCAAATTTGAGCAAAAAGTCGTTTAGGAGCTG
>MU191076.1:3398-38290 GCA_016904865.1 Pissodes strobi | reverse complement strand
ATTGGGAAAAAGTTGTATACTACAAAGTGTAATGAGGGACGGCGAAGGTGCGAAGGATAATTACATTTCTCGTGGCTCTCTTAGTTTCTGCGCTACGGAGTGATTTTGAAAAGTTGTCGTTTTCAAGTACCCCCTGTATATCGGTTATTTAAAAAGCTACTGTAAATGCAAAAACGGTTTTATATAGATTTTTTTATCGCAGAATCTAGTGGCGTACTTGTTTTTGATGTGTAAACATCTTACGCGGCGGTATGAGGGTAAATCTCGGGAAATGTGTGGACGAAAATGGGTGGACGGAAATGTGGGGACGGAATTTGTAAACCGATGGTGACATTATAACCCGTGCGCTTTGAGAAGCAAGCAAGACGGCCGTGAAGAATTTTTACACAATTTTGCGATTTAAAATCGTTTTTAAACGGATTTTAGACGATACAAAAAGCATATAATTATTTAAAATTCAACGAACTGTCAAAAGTATTATTCAGATGCCCAGACGTTTAAAACAATATTCAGTAATGGCCCTCTTCTAAAATTTGCAAAGTTTGGTTATTGACTTTCCCAAATCAAATATGACTGACTAGCTGGTAGTGAATAAGCTGCGTCTATAGGTTGATGTTATTCTTGGTGGCATTAATTTTTTTAAATGACTACTAATAAAGGAAATATTAATTATAGACGTTTATATGATTTAGGTTGTTCATTACTCATTATCTCTATATACAAAAAATAAGTTTTCTTCCATATCGTCGTGTAGTAATCACGTGTGGCTAACACGCGGAAAGTCTATAATGTCACAATCGGTTTACAAATTGCGTCACCACATTTCCGTCCCCACATTTCCCGAGATTTACCCTCATACCGCCTCGTAAGATGTTTACACATCAAAAACAAGTACGCTACTAGATTCTACGGTAAAAAAATCTATATAAACCGTTTTTGCATTTACAATAACTTTTTAAATAACCGATATACAGGGGGAGCTTGAACACGACAAATTTGCATCTCAGAAACTAAGAGAGCCACGAGAAATGTAATTATGGCATCTTTCATTTCATCAAAAAGTAACAAACTATTACGCAAACCGCATCTCTTTATCTCCACTCATAAGCGAGGAGCCCCATAAAACACATGTTAAAAAGTAAAAAATGCATTTTTTAATTTTATTTATGAAAATAAGTATAGACTATATTATATTTTTAGAAAGCCCACAACGAGGTAGTTAATATAAAAAAAATAATATACAGGGTGTTCCATTTAAGAAAAAACAACTTTAGTCAATATCTCAAAAACTTGGAAAAAATCTAACCACACCGCTGGAATCTACGTAAAAAATGCATAAGAAACACTTTTTACCTTTCCGATAAGATAAACAATAACTGAGATACGAGGGGGGTCCAAAAATGCAAAGTTTTCAATTTCGCCCTGTATCTTAGAAACTAAGAGGGCTAGGAAAAATCTGTATGTGGCATTTTTAGTTTCACAAAAAAGTAGCCAACTATTGCGAAAACCGCATTCCTGTATCTCTACTCATAAGCGAGAAACCCCGTAAAACACAAGAAAATGGGACACCCTGTACATTACCTAGTGACAGAACTAGCGATGGTAGTAATTTGGCTGATTTGGAAAAAACTGAGAGGTTTATTGTTAATTTAGGTGGGTTTAAGGAATTGTTAAAAGAGCAAGAGTGGTCTCTGGTAACCAGTTCGGACAATTCAGAATGTGCAATGGAAAAATGCATGGCCATTTACAAGACACATATGAACACGGCACAAACTGAAATTACAGAAAGAAATGAAAAGCTAAAAAAATGGATTACTAATGGAATTATAAATTCTATCAGGTATATGGATAACTTAAAGCGAAAATTAATAAAAAAAACTATAATACAGACCTAAATAATGAATATAAAGCATATCGAAACCACTTAAATGCAATAATAACTAAACAAAAAAGAAATTACTATAGAAATCAAATTGATGAGAATAAGAATAATATGAAAAAAATGTATGAAATAATAAAAGATGCAACCAATGAAAGAAATGTCAAAAAAGTAGCAAAGTTAAAATATACAATGAAAATGGCGAACCTTTTTTAAATGATAATGAAATGACCGTCTACTGTAATGAATATTTTATAAATGTTGGTATTAAAATGGAAAAACTAATCCCTATTCCTGACGTTCCTCACAAACTGGAAAATCCGAATATGCAATTCATGTTCTTGACTCCTATCACCCAAAATGACTTAATAAAACATATCTCCAGTTTAAAAAACAACAGTTCACCGGGCTTCGATGGTGTATCGTCGAAAATGATAAAGGCGACTCATCAAGAAATTATGATCCCGCTATGTCACATAATAAATTTGATTTTCAGGACGGGAATGGTTCCCTCCGAGTTCAAGGTTTCGTCAGTCACGCCGATTCATAAGCAGGGTTTGAAAGTGAATATAGGTAATTACCGGCCAATAAGCGTGATAACATGTTTCGCAAAAATTTTTGAAAAGTGTCTTAAGGACAAACTAATGCACTCTTGTCCAAAATGATATTTTATCACAAGGCCAATACGGATTATTGCAAGGATGTAGTGCCACAGACGACCTGGACAAATTTACTTCAGAAGAACGAGTCATCTAAATAATTGCAGAAAATGTATTGGGATTATCCTTGTTCTGGCTTAGGCATTTGACACAGTGCCTCATAACAAGCGGCTTGAGATTCTTGAACATTATGGACTAAGAGAACCTGTGTTAAAATTAATGTGAAGCTATTTAAAAAACAGAAATCAGGTAAAAAGTCGTCAAAATTGACGTACCTCAAGGCACGGTTCTGGGCCGTATCCTTTTTATTATATACATCAACTCTCTTCTAAAGTTAAATATCGATGACTCAATTATTTCCAATGCGGATGATACAGCACTGGTGTTTAGTGGTAAGGACTGGGAGGAAGCTAGGCAGAAATCCATGGATGGCTTTAAAACAATAAAAAACTGGCTAGAATCGTATAAACTGACCTAATTATATAGCATTTTCACTGACAATATGAAATCGCCCAAATTTTTCAGATATTTTAATAAATAGTGATCAAATAAAGAAAACGTCGCAAACAAAATACTAGGAATTATCATTGTCCAACATCTTAAATGGCAACCTCATATAGACTATTTGACTAAAAGAATTAGAAAATTAATTTATAAGTTTTATATCATAAGAGCTTTGTTGAATACTAAAGAGATAATTACAGTCTACAAGTCCTTTTTAGAGACATTAATACGATATGGTATACTGGTGTAGGAGGATTGTATAACAATGCTCTGTATAAACTATGTATCATACAGAAATATATTCTAAAGTTAATATATAAGAAATATAGGCGGCGACAAACATAAGAACCATTTATATAACATCTATTTGCACATATATACATGTAAATGAATATGTTAGAAATAGTATAAATTATTCTTACAATACAAGAACAAAAACCCGGAAAAACCTAAGTTTATCAATAAATTTAAAGAATATCAATCTGAAATACTTCACATATCTTGCTCCCAAAGCATACAACCTATTGCCAAGTATAGTTAAAGAAATAAAATTTTTGAACCTTTATTTCATTGCAAATTGCTACAGGTTTTCTGTTTACATTGTTTTCTCCGTGGTTTAGTTTTAGGAATAAGGCTTTAAACTTTTTAGTTGTGAAATTTGTATTATACAAGATTAATTTGATTAATAGACCATGACGCACACGGGTGTATCTATACCTAGGCGTCATTAAACTAATTCACATAATGATATCTTAAATTAGGTTATTTTGAATGTTTATATATACTATATGATGTATTGTATATGTTGTTGAATAAAATTGGAAAAAAGAAAGTTGAAAATGTTTTGGATTCCTTCAAATACTCTAATAAAAATTTTAACCAATAGTGATAAAATATTAATTAGACACAAATTATTATGTATTTCCTGTTTTATTAACCTTACCTTATCACTCATTCTATCCAGGAACGGTTTAATGTCTTCTTCTTCGGCGTGGAAAAACTTATTTGGTTGTCCCTCGGCGGCAGCGTAAGTTAACAGATCTATAGCTGTCAGTCTGGCTTGCTTTCTAGTAGGGACAAACATTATGACAGGTTTGTGTGGACTATGCCTTACAATAGTATTGTAAGCCGGCTTTCCCATGGCAATAAGTCTTGAAGCGTTGTGTGTTAAGTTAAATCCCTGGACGTGCAATTCTAGAGGTATAGGTCTCACACTCGGATGGAAATTAAAAGTAGCATTGGCATTGCAACCGAGCCATTGAGCTACGTCTTTGTAGTCGGTCAGGGAACCACTTAGAGCCACAATTCGAATAGGTTTTTCGATTTGCGACGAGATGTATCTAAAAGGCAAAAGAAAAGCTAGAAAAACAATTCAAAACTCTACCACTCATATCAGTGTAGTTCTCATATCAAAATAAAATATGCAAAAAGAAAATTGAAGGAACTATGAATAGTTTATTGCTTTGAACAAACAGCTAACCTAGAAATAGTATGCAAGACAATACCAACTTAGTTCAGTTACTAAATTGAAATTAATCAATCTAAAAAAACTAGTTTTGTGAAGCATCAATATTTAAGAAATTTAACATTATCATCCTTACCTCATTCTTGAGCAAACGATCTCAATAACAGGACCATCCTCTCCACCAATTAAATGTAGCTCATCCACGATAAATAAATTAATGTTCTGTACGTTCTTTCTCTGTTTCCATCTTCTTGACAGCACATCCCATTTCTCCGCAGTAGTAATGATAATTTGACCCTTGGCCAACAATTTTAAATCAGTACCAGTTTCACCAGTCAGAAGTACTACTTTCTTACCGAGAGTTTGTCCAAATTTGATATGCCAGTCGGCAAAAATAAGTTCGGCGAGAGCATCTCTAGGTACCAAGTAGACGCATCTACCTTCAGAGTTTCGATCGAGCAGACGTAAAATTGAAAATTCGGCGATTGTGGTCTTGCCTGAGCCTGTAGGAGCGCCGATAAATATATTTTCATCCCCATTATATACGGAGTTGAAAACTTGCGTCTGAATAGGGTTAAACTGTGGAAATTTCTCATTATAAAGAGACTCATAATTTTCATTTCTTAGAGCTGTAATTGGTAGTGGTTGTAAATCAAGGAGTTCTGTTGGAGGAAAGTTCTTCTCTGGTAAAATTAAGTGTCTAGAATAAAAGATAAAAATGTGTCAAATATCATAAAAATTATTATAGCATAAGAAAATATTTTGCTTTGTTTTCTGGAGAAAAGTTAACACATATTTAACATACACTTATAAGGCAACTTCTAATTCAGATCGTACAGATTATAGATGTGCGTTTCAAAAGGAGCGCACGTAAATGGTGAGTAAATACATATTATAGTAGTAACTAACCAGGAAAAGAATATATGATTCCATGTTCCATGACCGTGAAGACATATTCAACAGGATCTAAAAAAAATATTGCATCCCCATAAAATTGATCAATGATCTAGAGTGACTACATTAGACCAAAATTAGCTGCACTCTCTCATAATTAACGCAAAGAATTAATGTTGCGTCAAAAACATAAAAATGTTTTGTTTTATACTAAGCATGTTAATTAGAAATACCTTAAAAGTCTAAAATGTTACGGGTTGTATGTGCTTATTATTTTAACCAAAGAACTTTTCACTAAAGTTGATTTTCAGAGGTTCTGTGAGTTCCCATAACGAGTTTATATTAAAAATATTAAAAACAGGCAAAATAATGACTGTAAGTATGCCAATGAAACAGTGTACCTTATAATATAAATTACTTAAGTAAGTAAAAAACTACCTTTACAGAAGTAAAATAAAAAATTAAATTTTAATTGTCTCAAAAGTACTTACTTAAACGAAACAGGTAATTGAGTTTCCGCTCCAATCCATCTATCGGAGACAATTCTGAGGAAGTAATGAGGCGCCAAAGGTTCGAAAATTGGTACAAAGAATTTTACCAAATGTTCGTCTTGACAGTACTTTTGTTTTAACAAAAAATACTCATGATGCAAAATTACTTCGGAATCTACATCTTCAACGAATATCCAAAATGCTTCCGCGTGTCCATGTAACTTTTCGTCCCATTGAAAATCAGGCGTAATTGTTAGCTCAACTTTAAGCATTGATCGCGTGATCGGCTGAATGTGGGTAGAAAGTTCAAGTTTCGGAAATTGATGCACGTATTTATGAATCGTTTTACCTAGTTTTGGCACCCTAATAAGTTCACCAATTTCATTGGGGCCAAGATCATACAACCTCTCCCACGGAAAATATTTCTTTTCAATTTTCTTCACGATTTCCTCTGGCATTTTTTTGAATTGTCTTAGCGGAGACATCGACTGCCACATTCTCTTGTCCACCATTTTGCAAAGAGTCAATACTTTATCAGCAAGTTGTGCCCAACCTCTATGAAGCACAATTTCGAAGATAGCTCTTATCAATCTAGAAGCTGACTGAGTGACGTAAACCATATCAGACATTAGCGCGAAACTTTCCAGTTTAAGCTGCGAGATATATGCTTGCAACAATACATTAACTTTGGCGCTGGGCTCTTCAATGCTTTCCTTAATAGGAATAGGTACTCTTTCCATTAGTTTTTGCAATTCACCAGGTTCGCCTTCTCTTACTGCAATATTTCTAAATTCTCCAGATAATGAAAACACCCTAAATAAATCAATATCGCTTAAGTATGGTTTTAGCAACTGATTATAAGTTGACATTGTGTCATGAGTGCAATAATACTGTGAAGCAATGCGACCCAACTCGGTACCCTGGAACTGACCGGTTTTCCTATCATACTTAACCAAACCACTACGGTCCAAATGAAGCGCAGCTGTATGTATCAAATCGGCTCTGTGTTGTTCAAGTAAGGGGTCGTGTTTCATTTGATCATGCGAAATACCATACAAAGTATGTGCTCGTAACATTCTAATGTAAAGATAAGAGTAGCCCATCCAGGTAACAGCATCTCTTAGATTTTGAATGGTTCCTAAGACGATTTCCGCGTTTAGCATATCTGGTAACTTTGTTACAAGTTGAGATTCAATGGGCAACTGCTGGTTAAGAAGGGACAAATAGTATTGTAGTTCACTGTGGTTAGTTATTAGAATACCTTCTCCTTTAGTATCATATTGCGGTCTTCCAGCACGACCTAGTAAAAGGAAATATGCATTGAAATATTTAAAACGCAGAATTATATTTCATATCAGCTCCTTTTCTTCATTAGCTATTTTGCTTACACCAATTGCATAGTTAATCGTCATTAATGACGAGCACTAATAGAAATAGAAAGTTTTGTTTTGTGGCTAAATAAGTGTTGCGCATTAAGTACAGATATTCGATTTAATCATGCATTTTAAACGTACGTTATTACCCTTCAACAAATATGAAAATACAACTATAATAGGCGATTAATTTATTGCATCTAAATCATTGCAAGTAAAACAAAAGGCTTTCGTAAGACACGATATTTTGGCCCTTTTAAAAATACGGCTATTTATGAATATTTTAATCTAACGTGGCTTTCAGACATCCAAGAATAATTGAGGAAATTATGAGAGTTTGAATAATGATTATCGAGTGTCCCATTATTCTGACGACGAACACAACAAAGAGAAGCAATCTTAAACTGAATGGGTGTAGATATCATGCGTCATTTAAGAAAGACACGAGGTTTAGCGCATAGGTGAACCATAAAGAGTAAGTGCACAAAATGGGTCCGATAATTGCAAGAACTAGATACCAAGTTCTTGGAAAAGTCCAACGCCAACTAGAGGATTTGAATTCAATCTCACGCAATACGGTTACTGACTTTATTACGATTTAAATGATGTGTGAGCCACAAAATAATATCCAAAGTCGCAGAAGAAAATATGTTAGAGCGCGCAGTTTTAGTAAACTGCTATTTATTTGTATTAAAATAGTCTTCAAACTCGAATTTGCTGAATGTAAATAATCTGTGAAACAATTTAAAGAAAAATTTTAAGCCAGCTGCGGGTCTAAAATTGATAGTGGATAGATAGAATCCTTAACCTCTTTTACGCAAGTTTTACGGGAGGTGTTTGTTTTATATTAATTATTAAAAACATATTACAGATTACATAAGTAATCTTAAAGTGGTGACCATTTGTTTCATAAAATGAGTATTTTCCAAACTACATATACACCAGTATGGTGTGACTCATTAAGGTATATAAGCATATTTTGCCTCGATCTTTGGTTGACATTTAAATTAATTCCATTAAATAACTTCTTGAATTTTAATATAACAACAAAAGTATTAGATGTTTGCTTATATTGGTACCAGAACTATTAGTCAACTTCCATCAGAGAACATATGATTAAATGGGGTCTTCCCATCTTTGCATTAGTCAAATAAATTTATTTTTTTATAAATATTAAAATGCCCATAAATATGTTTTCGGATATAATACAAATTATTCTAAAGTTATACAAGCCAGCAAACAAATTTAAATGTGCATTATAAATTAATTACTTTTTAACATTATAATTTCTGTAGCTTTAACTAGAGCAGATATAGCTTCATTGTTACAAAAAAAAAACTATCATTCTGTAGTACAAACCGCTGCGTCAGGAAGAATTTATAATTTGTCAGATGGATATCTCAAATTTGGAGTGTTAGTAAGATATTTTTCTTTTTTTTTTGTTATAAACATCCTTATGTTGTGGTTTTGTAGATTACATAAATATAACAAATCGTGGATTGAGAAATAAGCTCCTCTGCAAAAAAAGAATCATTTTAATCTCTTAGGTAGTAAGTTCTTTATGTATGTGAAAAACATATACATTTCAATAAATAAATAACAGCTAAATATTAAAACAAATATAGATATACTGAGTACGTTGACAGCTGAATGGCCGATTTAAAGTGCTATGTCATAATTATATTTACAGCGCAATCTTCTATAGATCCTAACATCGACTTGAAACATCACTTACTACTTTGGAAGTGAAACAGGTATCTTAAAAGAGATATAAATATCTCAAATCGCATTTCAAGGAAGATCTCAATTAATTGTCATAATCAATTAGCATCATATTAAAATAAACAAAATACATTCTGTAGATTACTTGAAAGAAAAACATGAAAACTCACCCAACATTTGTAAAACATCCAATGCGCCCAACTCTACCCATCTACCTTTAGTAGGATCATAGATCTGGGTTCCTTTGATAATAACAGTATGAGCTGGTAAATTCACTCCCCAAGCAAGTGTAGCAGTGGACACTAAGACCTGTATACAAAATAATATAAATCATGATGGATCTTGCCAATTCGTAGTTATAATAATGCGAGTATTCTTTAATAGCAGTATATTATTTATCGAGCGTATAATGTAGGCCACTTGCGGCATGTGCTATAATCATCAGGGTGTATTTAAGTGCATTATACGTGAGTCAAATACCACGCTTTAACTACAACCATCCTTAAACACACAAAATACTTAACTAGAAAACGAAATATCATTAACGCCAATCGAGACGTCAACACCTACCTATGTTGACATGGATGTATGGCTTTCGAATTGTCTATTACAAATTCATACACTTGTTTTATGAGTAATTATAATTACACTTGTTGTATTATACATAGCATAAAAAGCTTACTGTCGTACGCATATGCGTCTATTATTAAATGGTTGTATAAACAAAGAAAATGTTACTACGATAAGAACACCTATCGGACGAAGTGGAAACGGTAGACGGCGCTGTCATCAGTTGCTTGGTTTCGGCCGGTTAGCCAATATTTTAAATTCGCGCCCAACAATTCCATCGAGTCGATGACGCGACGTTGCTAAGTGATATTAATTGTATCGGTTTGAAAAGAAATTATTGAATAGTTTTGATTATAAAGGTAGACATATTAATGTCGATTGCGGCTGTATTAAACAAACACAAAAACGTTATTATTGGGATTTTTAATTATATATTATTATTAGAAATTTATCAATAACCGTAGAACAAAATATGAAATATGTTCACTTATGGTAAAAAAAAACACTCTTACAGCCTTACTACGGTGCACATTGTTAACTTAAAGACGTTAACAATGCAAATCTATACCTAGTTAATTTAAAGTTATTTGTCAAAAAGACTGCCCTAAATATAAATATTTGTCTTCCAATGTCAGCATTGGCAATATTGTTGAATTAACAATATTGTTATCGTAACAATGATCAGCTGCTAATATATGTAGTAAAATGTTGTTTATGTAAATTACTAACTGGGGATTTTTTATCGACAAATTCTTCTTTGAATCTGGGGAATTGGCTAAACTATAGATATCAATAAGCAAAATATTTAACACTGTCCATTTAAAAAAAAAAGTCAAAATTCAAAAAGTGCGTTCCGCTTCGAGATTGTTGGAATATTCGGATTATATTAGATATTTTCCTAAGAAAACGCATTTATTGCAACTTACTTCTTTGATCATCTACAAAAACTTTTTCTACAGACGCGCGCAAAATAACTAATTACTAAATTGAAATGAAATCGCAAAATCGACGAATGCCGCGGATCCTTATTTTGCGCTCTAGTGCGAACATGGAAACGAAAATTCTCACTTTTTCCGTCGAGCATGCTATGAATCATGTATTTTATTAAATATATGCTATGAATAGTCATGCGTTTATTACAGCTGTTGCTGGCACTCCTGTTCTAGATATGCCCGAATAATATGTCAAAACTGACAGTCATTAGTCAGTTGCAAATTTCAGAATTAGTATAGAGAAAAATGTGCATTTAATTTTAAAAAATGAGTTCTGTGTATTTTTCGAGCGCAAAGTAAGATTGCCGTTTTCGAAATTTTGAAATTTTATGTGTTTGGTCAACTTTATTTTTCTTGGGGTAATTTGCTCGTTTGGAAGTTCACTTATAGCATCTATTGTTTGGCGTTCTTTCAAAGTAGGATCTGTCTCAAATCGCAATTTTTTTGCAGATGGGGAAGGACAATAAAAAGGAAGTTGATGTTTTCTTTCCGAATATGTTTTGTTTGACCCATATTTTTATAATTTTATCTTATTTAGAATTAAAAATAATTCTAACTTTGTAAGGCTTTCTATTTCAAAATTTTGTAGTTTTCAAAATATTGGCAGTTTAACATCTTTATTGTTAAAACGCTGTTAAAATGGTCTGTTGGCCATGACTGCCATGATAAAACAAGTGATACTACGTTTCCATGGTACCGCGTGTCAATATCAAATCAAATGCGATCATTAATTATTATTGTATGCCAACATTAAAATTAAAGTTTATTCTTAACGAATACTGTCTAAAAAATGGAAATTTTAATGTTGATACACAATAATTAATGATCGCAATTGATTTCACATTGAAATGCGGTACCATGGAAACGTGGTATATCAATAATTTAACTTGTGATAGGTTTTCTAGTCGTAATAACATTTTCTTTGATATAAACCAATAAAAGCTCTTCACTTTGTAAATATTCTCCTCGAGTTTTCGCAAAATACTGCGATAAATAGTGTTCAAAAGTCAATATCATTCTAATCACAAATGATAATTAATATGTTCAGAGTAAGTCTCAATACTGGGATGTTGTAGATATGTTCATATTGGTGTGGGGATTCATGTCTATGAATGAATAAAGGCCGCTTCAGCTCTGGTTCCAGGGTGTAAACAGCACAAGTGTGTGTGATCCCAACGAAGCTGTAAAACCTGGTGTTATATAGATGACATTTTTTCAATTTATCCATATAACGAACATGTTCTTAACGATTTTCTAAATCATATTAACACGAAACAACCTACAATCCAAAGGATTTAAATAGATGCCAAACAAAAATATACAGAAAACTTACACATACATATCCTTAAATCAAATCACCCAATATGGTTAAAAAGGGGGTTCTAAAACGTCTATATGATCGAATGAAAATAAGTTGTAATAATCCAAATTTGAACGTAAAAAAAAGAATTTTTATCAATGTTTTGAAAAATAACTATCCTGTTGATTTAATTCAAAAATGCTTTATAGAGTTTGAACAACCAAATATAAGACAAAATCAAAATAGACCTATTATGCCCATCTTTATTCCCGATATTTCTCGTTTATCAGACAAAATAAAACAAATTTAATATTCGTACTATTTTCAAAACAGAAAACGCTCTTAGATCTAAACTAACAAAAACAAATCCACCCACTGAAAATGAAATTACAAAAATGTTATCTATAAGATCCCATGTGAATGTAATAAATTTTATATATGTGAAATCTGTAGGCCATTATCAAAACATATAAAAAAAAACGTCAAATCTATATTCAAAATACACAATTCGACAAATCACATATTTGGGAACATACATTTGATAGCAATCGCATAATACAATTGAACGCTTCAAGTATTTTAGCATAGGAACCATTATCAAAAACACGTAAAATTTAAGATAGTGCTTTAATATCATTAAATAAAGATGAATGCGTTGCTTCAGCTTCTGTTAATTTTAATACCATCTGGTTGTCATTGCTAAAAGCTGAAGTTGATAAGGGCCACTTAGAAATGAACTAACTTTTAAACAAAAAATGATTTAATTCTTCCCAAACACATAATACCAAATCGTAGATATATAGCACTTAAAAAGATCAATAATTAAACGATATGACATTGTTCTTGTTATCTCGTCAAAGTCAATTCAAAACTTGACAAAGAGCACAAGCTTTTAACTTTTTGCTAACCATTTTAGTTTTTAGACTTTTCGTTCTTGACAACGGGGACAGATTTGTTCCTCGAAACGTAGACCGTTTTCCACTTCTTTTATGTTTTTCAGCGTTGGGGTCACTCGTGGTGTTTACACCCTGAGGCCAGAGCCGAAGCGGCCTTATTCTTCAAGCGAGGCGAACAAAAAATTAAGTGGAGGAACAGGCAACAATTTGTCAGATAAATACCTGGATGTGTCGATCAGCAAACAAATCTTCAACTAATGTTCTATCTACTCTAGTCATACCCGCATGATGAATAGCGAAACCATAAGGCAGTAGATCTTTGAGTTCATTATTTTTAACTTGTTCAGCTTCTGTCCTTAAAACTTCCATAGATGCCGAACCCTCTCTTAAAAATTGACCCAACGTGTCTTTTTCTAAACACATATCCCGAATGGCTCTAGCAGTTTTTCCTGAAATGGTTTAAAATGCAATCCTTTAAAAAATTACTTCCGATATATAGTAGTATATTTAAATATTATAAACAAACATAAATACAATATCAATAAATTATTTAACTTATTTGGGCAACTTCAATTGACCCATAAATAACTGTTTCCATTACTAGTGCAAAAGGCAGATAAAATATAGATTTAATGAAGGAAGCCAAACTCAATACATGAATGAGGGAAAATACTTCTCACAAGTTGCCCATAATTTTTTCTAACTCAAAACTAATCCTATACACAATCCAAAAAAGAAAAAGAAAAAGTTAATAGTTTGTAAATGGATGCTACATCATTGATGCAGGTTCAACCTTGATTTATTTAAATTGCAATGAAATATGTAAATCAACAAAAATGAATATAAAAATCAAGTATTTCAAAAACCTAACAATTAAAGGCAAAAGAATTTCAAGAATAACAGCGGCTCACAATAACAGAGCAACTTGCGAAAACTGCAGAATATAGCACTTGAAAATCTTGAAATAGCCGATACTATGGCTCTTCAAAGCATCATCAGAATTCATCAACCTACGAATTCTCTATGATATACCTTCAATCAACTGCTAGGTTGAATGGTCTGGGTTTATTGAGGTTTCCCTTGAGAATTTGTAATATTTCTATTAAATGGCATACAAGTGCTAGTGTATCTCCACATCTCTAGCGCAGCTGATGGACAGAGATCTCATTTTTGCAGCTGGTCAGCTATATTTTGGTACAAACCTGGAGACCGATTTTCAAATAAGACAGCAATTTAGCTGTGCAGTTTCACTTTATAAATTATAATAATGTTAATAAACCATAAAGTTTAAATTGATCAGATTGTTATAGATTGTAAAGAATGGTAAATCCTCTATATTGTAAACAACTAATTTTTATTAACACGTTTTATTTCGCCAATACACCTTCGTCAGTACAGTTATCATAATTACATAACGCCATGAGTCGACTCTGCTATCGTACAATAACTATATCTACGCCTTATTTCTAATCTATCTATATACTCCGTATTATATAACACCATACTGCGCCATTCGTTTTCCAGGGTTGTCACGTCCTCGCCCATTTGAACGTCGCACGCCGCCTCGCCAAAATTTGCTTGTTACATTCGGCCATCCTGCAACAATTAATGCCCTCATTAATTTAACTCGCCAGTAAATCAACCAGATCTTATCGATCTATGCATTCGCCATAACACCAAATCGCCTACCCTAAAGGTTTCGCCTGTGGTTGCAACCTTACGCCTTTTATCGAATATCACCTTTATATTACGCCTTTGTCAGGTTTTCACTCGCCTTTTGCTGTCCCACAAGAAGTTTGGACCTTACATCGCCATAGCTCTCGCCTTTCGCCAACAGAGCATTCGCCATTTGCACCTCGCCAGTTAAACTCACTTGCATGCACCTTTCAACCTGACCATTCGCCCTTTGCACCTCGCCAGTCAGACTCACTTGCATGCACCTTCCAACCTAACCTTTCGCCCTCTGTGTTTTACACCTCGCCTCGCCAAAAAGTCAGCAAACGCCTTGCTTGTAAACGCCAGTCTGCGCCAGCAGTTGGAAATAGTACGCCTTGGGTACCTAAAATTCACCAAACGCCTCTCTCAATTTGAGAATCGCCTCAGAAGACCGCAAAGTCTTCGTCGCCTTCGCCTGCGCATGATCCTGGACTTCCTTGCCCCTCCAATTCCACAATATCGGTTGATGGACGCCGATATCTGTCAAAAGAGGACAGAAAGCCAGTATACAAGTCGCCATGGGAAGAGCAACCAAATGCCCTCGCATTCGCCTGTAGATCGAGAGGTAGACTGTCAATCAGACACGAAAGCGCCTTTGTGCCTGAAAGCCCACACCTTTCGATCAATGCCATTTTATCATGATAATAATGGGTCATGGTTTCGCCATCCAATTTAACCCTCGCTATCATCTCCTTGAGCAGCTGAGCAAAGTCATGCACTCTAGGAAACACCTTCCTTAGAGCCGCCTTTCAGTCTTCCCATGAGAGGTCATATTCATCGAGCCGATTAAACCAGCCCATTGCTGCGCCTTGCAATTTCGCCTGCATAAAATACGCTCTCTCATAGTTCGACCATTCATGAATATCGCCCAACTGATCAATTTTGCTCAACCACCTGACCACGTTACAGTCCTGACTGTCAGGATCGAAAGGGTCAAGAATGTCGCTGCCTGCCCTTGCCCTTGACCCCATACAGCCCAAACTGCAAGCGGAGTCCGCCTTATCGCTACAAGCATGCTCTACTACCGCCTGTGGAGCGCTCTCACCTGATTTATCGCCTTTTCTGATGCCCTTGATACCGCCAGTATCAACGGTCGCCCTTTGTTTCGTCGCCTTTACCATTTCGGCCGCCTTTTGCTTCGCCGCCCTTGCCATTTCGGCCGCCACAATCTGCTGGATACTAGTTGCCAAACCGCCTTTCAACAGCTTATGTACATGGAGACTGTTTCGTCTTCCATCGCCGAATCGCCTTCGCCGTGGTCACCGTCGCTTAATTCCAACTCGTAATCGAGCTCTAACTCGTCACTTCTGCCTTCCTCCATAGGCAATCACTTGAAAAACGCCTTTTACACACCAATGCCAATAAACACAGTTAAAATACGCCACAATGTTTACAATAATCACTAATTAATTAGCACACACTTGTTTATTATTATTGTGTATATGTGAAAAATCGCCAAATGTCAATCCACTGTCAAGGATAGCAACAAACGCCCGCCAATTGTTGAGTTTTTGTGATATCGCCTCTCACACAAAAAAAGAAGTTGCCACTGCGATTTAACTCGCCGAAATCGCGTATTTCACCGTTCTCCACAACAAATAACACAATACGTAGGTTATCCCGACTTCTGATCTGTAAACGATTAATTTTTATTAACACGTTTTATTTCGCCAATACACCTTCGCCAGTACAGTTATCATAATTACATAACGCCATGAGTCGACTCTGCTATCGTACAATAACTATATCTACGCCTTATTTCTAATCTATCTATATACTCCGTATTATATAACACCATACTGCGCCATTCGTTTTCCAGGGTTGTCACGTCCTCACCCATTTGAACGTCGCACGCCGCCTCGCCAAAATTTGCTTGTTACAATATTTTCAGCTAATTGTTGATAAATTCGAATGTTGTAGTGCCTCTTGATACCTTTATTGTGTGAACCATGAATAATTAATACTTAAATATAATACTTATACAGATAATTTAATGTTCAATTTTAGCTTCGCTTTATTGCGATTCTAATGTATTATGAACTTGATGAATATTCTTCCCTTGACCAACATAACACCAAAATATCAATATATAACGATTGTTTAATGTATAATACCTGTTTCGTTGCGCGAGTGGACAAAAATCAACACTTGATTTTTCCCAGCATGCTCCATAGTCTTCTCATACACAATCTCGTTCATGATTTGACACCTCTTGGTTGCTTTCTTTTCGGTGACACCAATATATTGTTGCTCTAATGCTACAGGCCTAAAACTATTATCAAAATAGAATAGACCAGAATCTGGTTGCACCCTCAAAAATGCTGCTACATCTTGATAATTCGGCAAAGTAGCCGAGAGACCGACCAATCGTACGTCTTCTTGAGTTGATTCTATCATTCTTATAGTTCTAGCTACCAAAGCTTCTAGCACTGGGCCTCTCTCATCATGCAACAAATGAATTTCATCAATAATAATTAATCTGACCAATGAAGTAAATGTCTTCTCCCCACCTAAAGAAAATAGAACAAATGTGTATTATATACTTAAATGAATATAGTCCACACTATTATCCTCTTATGCCAGTGCCACGAATTTGCAAATTTTATATTGTCTTGACTAAAGCACTGTAACCAAAGTGACATAATTTGCTGTTTTCGAGCTATTTCATATTTTATCATTTGACTCCAACTTCCAATCTGACTGACCATTTGACAACTCAGTTCATTTGATTCAAACTACTCTTCCCATATACATAGAAACCTAGAAGTCTATTCAGAGAGCTTAACCACCAAGATCTAGTCTTTTAGCCTCAGACTAACACTCCTTATTCTCACAATGTGACTGATTAATTTACCTTTTCGAGTAATGATATCCCACTTCTCAGGCGTGCAAACAATAACTTGCGCTTCTGCGATTTGTTCTCTGGTCAACTGATGATCACCAGTTAACTCATGCACAGTTATGTTGTAACTCGCCAGCCTCTTACCAAAATTGCCGACCATTTCTTGTACTAAAGATCTCATAGGGGCAATGTAAATGATTTTAAACTCGTCTGCGTTTATTGTACCATCTGAATTAATGTGCTTCCCAATTTCTCGCATCATGGTAAGTAATGCAACATTTGTTTTACCTAAAAACAGGAAGGCATATAGTTTGTATGTATTAAAACATTTAGTGCCTATAGGTTATATTGTGGAAAGGAGCGATAGAAAACTAAATAAGAAATCTTACCTGCACCAGTTGGTGCACAGAGTAGAATATTCTCATCACCATCTAACGCTGCTTTATAGAGCCTGCTTTGAATTCTATTCAAAGTTTTGAAACCATCAAACACTGGCTGTACATACTTGGGCAGCTGATCAATTGGCTGTAGTTTTTCATTATCCCCGAAAGGTTTCGGTTTCAATGCAGGAACATGAACTTCCTCATATCCTGAAGCAGAGGTAAATACGTTTTCGAAAAAATAATCGCATATGGAGTAATAGAAAATATTCACATCATAAATCCTCTAATTTAACATAAGGGAATAAACTAAAATAGAGTCCTACGAAATATTTCATATTTCTTGTAAAATAGAAACATTTTGACTGCCAAGTGAACTAGGAGGGGTGGTTAAAACATTTTAGGAATAAGTTTATTCCAAGATAACATTTTCTCTATATAATTAAAGAAAACTACAGCATGCGCACAGATATATGTATTTAATATAGTTAATGAGTAAGAATATTTCTACTATGATGGGGTTTGGAACCATCGGCAAAATGCACTAAAACAGAGTTTTATCCGCGAAACAGAATTTTAGCTAGTCATGTTAGCATCAAAAGATGGAGAGTTTTAATAATCTTCTGATAATGCTAACATGGTTAGCGAAACGTGTGTCGAGTGTAAAAATTCTGTTTCGGTATTGTGAATAAAACTGTTTTAGTTAGTAAGAATATTTCGGGAAATAATAGCTCATTGGGAAGTAGATAGCTAAGTAATTAAATAACGCACCAAACAACGCAATCTGGAACTCTACAGTAAACAACGCAATCTACAGTTAAAATTGACATTAAGAAGTCTATAAACGCTTCTTCAATCATAACATATCCGATTTTAACGCTAGACGCTACTATATTTTAATCACTAACATGTAAAATACCTTTTCTTTGTTTTCTAAACGAGCCATCTGGTAACTGACACCTCTTGTTCGCCATAAAATGCGATCCTTGAGAAAATACTAAATCTTCAAAATCCACAAGTTTTCTGTTTCCCGCAACCTGCTTTTTTCCAAGGTCGCCATCAACGTCTTCTTCATCACTGCTATGTTTACGTTTCCGTGATCTCGATGTTGTATCATCGTCTCCATTTTCCTCGTCTCCTAAAATATAAACGATTTTCCATTGTGTCAAGATGGCAACTTTGTCTTTTTAGTAAGTAGATTTAGTCAACTTTTTTTTGTAATTCAAAATGTAGAAAAAATATATATTGGGTCACTTACCTTTTCCAGTTTCGAGCAACTTTAATATCCTCTTTAAAGCTGGATCTTCTGCCATTTTCTCCTTTAACTTTTGGCGTTCTGTTTCACTTTGAGACTTTGCCAAAAGAGTACAATATTGAACTAAAAATCATCAAGTAATGATATTATCAAAAGAGTTTTCAATGGAATTCAAGCCTAATAAATAAGTGCAAAGTTACTCTACTTTTCTTCTTAAAAATTATATGTGCACAACAAATATAAAACTTACTCATTTTCCTATTCTTCTTAAGCTGCTTAATAAAATCAAAGCAATCGTAACCCAATAAGAGTACTAACTGATTTTCTAACTCTCTGTCATCACTCGCATCTCTTAACACATTTAATACCTCAGTGGCTTTTGCTTGAGAAATCATAGCGTCATCGTAGATTTTAGATAATTTCCTCTGAAGCCAATAAGCATCAATGTCCATTGGATGTAAAGATTTTTCTTTTTTTAATTCCTCCACGCTCACTCCAAGCTGAAATTTTTGACGTATAATACCAAATGTATACAAACTCTCGACAGACAATTCCTTATTAACAGTTACCTAGGTTTGCAAATACTGGTCCATGAGGCAATGTCACAAGTCTGATTACTTTCAAATACAAAAAAAATAAGAAATTTTGTCGTGCAACCAGCTGACAAAAAACATATAACTATGTATATCGGTTTAAATTCGCTGAAACCGGCTGAATTTTTCGGTACTTTCAAAATAATTTAAACTGCTGTAATGATTTACACAGATTCTTGAATGAAAATGAAGATGTTGGGATCACCTAGTAAAATATTTCAGTTTCGATAAAAATTGTATTAAATTTAGACATTTGATAAAGGCAGCTTACATAAATGGAATACATCAAAGGTCAACGGTTTTGGTGCTTTGTAACAATAAAATTATAAAATGAATAGTTTCGGCGGTAAGATCATTGTGAAACATCGTTAAATAATAATACTAGAGATAATTAGTACACTGCTTTTAGATGTTTCAAAATAATTTAATGAGATATTTTTCTTTACATATGCTTGGGCTTGATGAGGCCTTTATCAAGAGTAGTTGTATACTAAAATCTAAAATTGTTATACCCTACTAAACCGCCTGACGGTATTTTGTTTTTATTGCACTGTCAATTATGCAGGTGTTTAAAGACCAGGTCAGTTGGTCGTTCATATTTAAAACGTCTGTTTTTTGTGACTTTTGGATTTCTAAGTACTCCGTGTGTAAAAGTTTGACATTATTCGTATCTAAAAAATGGTTATTTTCTATGCAATGTTTTGCTATGCCAGAGTTTTTAATATTATGTAAAACCGATTTTTTGTGTTCTTTAATCCTAATATTTAAGTTTCGACCAGTTGGTCCTACGTATATAGCTTCACAATTCACACAATTTATTTTGTAAACACCAGATTTAGACTGTTTGTCAATTTCGTCTTTATTGTTTATTAGTCTTCTCACTAGATTACTATTATTAACCTGAATTGTTTTACAGCCTAATTTATTTAATTTTTTTGAAACTTTATCTGTAATTTTCGGAATATAATTGATAAATTTAAACGGCTCATTTTCTAATTCTAATGTAGGGTTATAAAATTGTTTAGTTAAAATGTTCTTCTGTTTTTTCTTTATTAATTTGTCAATCAAAGCGGTCTTATAACCGTTATTAATTGCAATCTGTTTGATAATGAAGACTTCTTTTTGGAAACTCGCCGAGTCTAGGGGAAAGCTGAAAAGTCTACGGATGAGACTATGAAAAGCGGAAAGTTTTACTTGCCAAGATTGGTTAGAGTATTTATGAATTATTGCATCTGTTGTTGTTGGTTTCCTATATATATATATATCAAATTTAAGCGAATCTCTTGTCTTTGTAATCGTTATGTCCAAAAGTTTAAAATGTTGCTAGATTCTTTTTCCATGGTAAATTGAATTCTATTGTTTAGGGAATTTAAAAATGTTAAAAAGGTATCTAAGTTTCTGTTGGTTCCTGTAAAGATGCAAAATATGTCATCCACATATCTACCCCCAAAAAAATATATTTTTGATTAATGAATTGTTCGTGTTGAATAAATGCTGTTCCAAAACAGCCATAAAAATCTCGTCAAATAAAGGTGAAATTAGAGAGCCCATTGGTAAACCATTAATTTGTTTGAATATTTCATAATTATACTGGAAATAATTTTGATCTATACATGTACGAATTATAGATTTGAGATCGTTTTTTTCTTTTACTAAATTATCAGAGTTATCTATTAGTCCATTAATAATACGTGAAAGTTCGTTTAACGGTATGGAGCTAAACAGACTCTTCACAGCGATGGAAACCAATATTGCATTGTTTGGAATTTTTAAGTTTTTGACTTTATCAATGTAATCAATGGAGTTTTTAAGTGCATACTTAGAATCAAATTTAATGAATTTTGGTAAAATATTCATAACGAATTGACTTAATTTGTAACATGGAAGATTCACATATGATGCTACTGGTCTGATCGGGATATTATCCTTATGAATTTTAGATAAGCCGGGTCTTGCGTTTTTATGAAATCTCCATTATTCAAAAGTTCTTTGATTTTAGTATCATAATCTAATTTAATTAACTATTCATTGTATTAAGAACGTGAGTGCGGCGTACCTAGCGGTATATTATCGACGATGTTTACTAAAATCTAAAAAGTGTTCCAATCATATTTGGTTTTTAAAACAGTGCATCAGAAACAAAATCACACCTAAACACATGAAAATCTACTGCAACCATAACTCCATAGAAGCCAGAGGAAAAGATACACGATTTGGCTCCAAAATGAATTACGCTTTTGGTTCAAAAGAAGGGACAACCTCATCCAACATCAGAAATTGATCTACACTGAACTCTTGAAGAAAGAAGGTAATTTTGTATTACAGTATAGGGACATGATAGTTCGTGAAGATATTAATTGAATAGTGAACAAACATTATAAAACTTTACTAAATAAGTAAAGGTATTTACTCTCTTTAAAAAGTGTCACACCTATTGATGTAAGTATACAGCAACACAGCAATCACACTTTAAATGCACGAATTTTGAATCTCACAGATACAGTATTTACAGACACTGAGAATAACTTATTAGAAAAAGGGCTCAGATAGTCTCCACAATACTACAACCAAAAAGCTTTTGAACTTTTGGTAGTTAATACACAAATAACAATAAATTATATTTCAAACATTTCGTAACTAAACTAATATAGCATCTCTGAAGAATTTAAATCTAATTCAAATACTCAACTGAATAAAAAAGAATTTACAACCTTAAACACAATAAAAGCAAAACTAACGCAAAATAACCTAATGTTAAAGCTGATAAAGGAAACACGATAACTGTTTTAACTAAATTAAATTATGATACTAAAATCAAAGAACTTTTGAATAATGGAGATTTCATAAAAACGCAAGACCCGACTAATAAATACCAAAAACAAATTATTCAATTATTATAAAATAACAATTCTGTACTACCTGATCTAACAAATTTTTCTCAAATTAATGAATCCATCACCCCCCATTTTTTACGGCTTACCTAAAATTCATAAGGATAATATCCCAATCAGACCAGTAGTATCATATGTGAATGATTCATGTTAAAAATTAAGTCAATTCGTTACGAATATTTTACCAAAATTCATTAAATTCGATTCTAAGTATGCACTTAAAAACTCCTTTGATTTCATTGATAAAGCCAAAACTTAAAAATTCCAAATAATGCAATATTTGTTTCCTTTGATGTGAAGAGTCTGTTTAGTTCCATGCCGTTAAACGAACTTTCACGTATTATTAATGGACTATTTGATAACTCTGATAATTTAGTAAAAGAAAAAAAAAACGATCTCAAATCTACAATTCGTACATGTATAGATCAAAATTATTTCCAGTATAATTATGAAATATTCAAACAAATTAATGGTTTACCAATGGGCTCTCCAATTTCACCTTTATTTGGCGAGATTTTTATGGCTGATTTTGAACAGCATTTATTCAACACCAACAATTCATTAATCAGAAATATACTTCTTTGGGGTAGATATGTGGATGACATATTTTGCATCTTTACAGGAACCAACAGAAACTTAGATACCTTTTTAACATTTTTAAATTACCTAAACAATAGAATTCAATTTCCCGTGGAAAAAGAATCTAGCAACATTTTAAACTTTTTGGACATAAAGATTACAAAGACAAGAGATTCGCTTAAATTTGATATATATATATATATATATATATAGGAAACCAACAACAACAGATGCAATAATTCATAAAGACTCTAACCAATCTTGACAAGTAAAACTTTCCGCTTTTCATAGTCTCATCCATAGACTTTTCAACTTCAGTATTCATTATCAAACAGATTGCAATTAATAACGGTTATAAGACCGCTTTGATTGACAAATTAATAAAGAAAAAACAGAAGAACGTTTTAACTAAACAATTTTATAACCCTACATTAGAATTAGAAAAGGAGCCGCTTAAAATTTATCAATTATATTCCGAAAATTACAGATATAGTTTAAGAAAAATAAATTTGGCTGTAAAACAATTCAAGTAAATAAGAATAATCTAGAAAGAAGAGTAATAAACAATAAAGACAAAATTGTCAAACAATCTAAGTCTGGTGTTTACAAAATAAATTGTGTGAACTGTGAAGCTTAAATATTAGGATCAAAGAACACAAAAAATCAATTTTACATAATATTAAAAACTCTGGCATATCAAAACATTGTATAGAAAATAACCATTTTATAGATACGAATAATGTCAAACTTTTACACACGGACACAAAAAGCAAAAGGCTGAACCTTTTGGAGTACCTAGAAATCCAAAAGTCACAAAAACAGATGTGTTAAGTACGAACGCTCTCTCTGCTCTTTAAACACCTGCATAATTAACAGTGCAACAAAAACAAAATACCATCAGGCGGTTTAGTAGGGTATAACAATTTTAGATTTTAGTATACAACTACTCTTGATAAAGGCCTCATCAAGCCGAAACATATGTAGAGAAAAATATCTCATTAAATTATTTTGAAACATCTAAAAGCAGTGTACTAATTATCCCTAAAATTATAAAGTTTATATGCTTTTTAGTTTACATAACTTTTTAAAACACAAGCCCAATTTTTTTAAAGAGGATCAATCCTTTATACATTTTTGTAAAAAGTGGTTTTACTCTTTGAATTGCACTATCCCAAGGTTGAAAGCTTAGCTTGAGGTAATATTGAATGAGATATAAATTTAATACTACATCTTCTAAAAAACGATAGTATTAACTAAAATCCATTATAAATGCTACAGGCCACATTGCGGAGATGGGGTAGTTTGCCAGACCTTAGCAATAAATCTCTTCATATCATCGGTTTGCCGAAGTTTAGGTACTTGCCAGGACACTTAACAAAGTTACTATTTTCCACCTATATATTCAAAAGGATAACTTCTCTAGGTATTTTATACTTGTTTAACTTATATTGGTTCTAAATTTATTCACATAAAACTAGCAACAATCAGAATTTTTTAAAAGGATTTTGTCGGAAAATTGCTCCTTATATTTTGATCATTAGCGGAAAAATTATTAAGAACTAAGTCATAAAAATATATACCTCTACGAATCTGTAGATTTGTCAATGTTCCAAAACTGTTCCCTGCCAGCAGGAATTTAGGTATGGGATATGCTATGCAAAAAAGATGTCATGCCACTAAATTTATAATAGTTATTTATGATATAAGTAGTCATACATTTTGGAACGAGTGCTAAATTATCACTATGTGCAAGATTCGTTAAGTGACATCCGGTGTCAGTAATCGGCGAACCCATCAGCATTTTTAGGGGTCACTTTGAGTCGTTTTAGCGCCGAAAAAGTCACGATGATCGAAAAAACCGAAACGACAGTTTGATATGGAATTTCTAGGAGAAAATCTCTAAATGGATCTTTGTTTGTTTTGAAAATGTCGAAAAGATTGTCTTTTCCCGGAAAATGTAAACGAAAATAATCATTTCCAGCTCAAAAAAATTAAGGTTTTTATTTCTTTTCTCGAAGTTCATTTTTTCAGAAAAGTCAAAAACTGTATTAGAATACACTTTGGAGGTGATGGTACTTTAACACAGGGTGACTTAGTGGAGTTAAAACTTTTCGCCATTTCGAGTTTTCACACCACTTAATATTTTATTACTGAAAAACTTAATAATTTGGAACAATCAAACATTTGCACAATAAAAAGGGGGAATATGGACAGAACATACCAAAAAATCATATCGATCCAGTGATGTGAACTGGTAAATTACCGATAAATTACCGTGGTAATTAACTGTAATTTACCGTAAATTACCAGAAATTTATTACCGTAATTTACTGATAATTTACATAAAAAATTACTGGTTTTCGTGCTAAATAATTAACGTTATTTACCGTAATTTACTGTATTTTATTGTAATGTACAGGGTGATCCCCTATAAGGTCGCCCCCCTTTAACTTTTTTATTTTAAGTGTCCCGAAAAAATTAAAATTATAGTTATGTAGGTACTTAAAAAATAGCTTTTTTCTTCAAACGTCAGTAAATCCGTCATTACTCGACTGTGTAGGCGGCCGTGAAGTTTCGTTTTTCCTCCGCCGGAGCTTTACTTTTCACTTTTCCGCCGGCGGAGGTAAAAGTGTTGTCATAGCAACATAGATACAATACAAACAGACAACAAAATAAGCGTCAACAACTCAAGATTTATTAAAATACAATTTCTATTTATCACTCAATTTGTGACTGCATTTCTAAAAATCACTAATTTAGGAACAAATTGGTTATTATTTAATCGAACTTACTTAATAACTGCTTATCAATACGGAATTAAAACGCAATCGGAGACGCATCTTAAAAAAATAATTATTGTTGACAGTGTCCACTGAGAGCTTTATGTTACATTATATTCACCGACATCGGTCTAAGCAAGGCCACCTACGACCGTGGTCTAAGCCGCCTTGCGAACCCATTTATCTTTAATAATAATTAGATATTATTACTATTAAAAAGAGATGTTTTTGCATTAATTTGTCGATATTTGAAGAAAAAACAGCATATTTTATTTGGAGGAAAACTTACTTTTCATGGCTTGCTCTCTATTACCAGCCTCACTCCGTTCGGCTGTTAAACACGAGCGCGCCATGAAAAGTATCACTTTTCCTCCATATAAAATAATATACTATTTTCTGCGTGTAAAAAATATTGGAAAAATGATCAGTATACAGGGAAAAACAAAAAGTTTTCAATGGATCATCCTATATATGAATTTATTTTTTGATTCCTCGTAAAATTCTAAGCATATTTTATGTATGATGTTATACCTCTAGAGTTAGTAGTTTCACAGCTATAAACAGTTGAAAATCGGTACTTTGGCTAATTTTCACGTTGGTAGCAAGAAGATCACTAGAGATGGAGTAAAATGAATTTCACATTCCTATATTCCTTTTCAGGAACTGGCAGGCGATACCATGGGTACCTCGGTAGGTACCATCAGTTAGCACCATAAGATAGCTCTTGAAAAATTAAGAACGGAATGTGAATTTCATTTTACTCCATTTTTAATGGCCTTCTTGCTACCAAGGTGAAAAGTAGCCAAAGTATCGATTTTCAACCGTTTATAGCTGTGAAACTACTGACTTTAGAGGTATAACATCATACATAAATTATGCTTAGAATTTTACGAGGAATCGAAAAATAAATTCATATATATAGGGTGATCCAATGAAAAAAAATACCTTTTTGTTTTTCCCTGTATACTGATCATTTTCCAATATTTTTTATACACAGGAAAAAAGTATTTTTCAGTACCTACATAACCATACTTTTAATTTTTTTGGGACACTAAAAATAAACAAGGTAAAAGGGTGCGACATTATAGGGGATCACCCTGTACAGGGTGTTCACCCATAATGTCCCCCCCCCTTTAACTTTGTTAATTTTTAAGCTACAAAAAAAATAAAAAAATAAATTTGTAGGGTTTTTTATGTAGTTTTTGCACACCTAAAGAAAAAAACAAAAAATTGTATAGTATACAGGGTAGATCAAAAAGAACCATTTTTTTTAAATCTAGCCCCCATTTTTTATTCGATTTTTCGATTCTACCTAAAATTCTAAGCATTTTTAATGTAACACACTATATGCCTATTCCTAATACTTTAGGAGTTATTGACAGTTGAAGTCGCTATTTTTAATTATAATAATAATTCTTTTAATCATTTTTAAAATAGAAATTACAAAAGCACTACTCGAATCAATGAGGTCGAATTGAGGAAACTCACTATTTACACCTCAATGACTTCAAAAGCTAAAAAAAAAGTTATAATCTTAGGTGGCTGTTGCCATAAAAAAATAAAAGAACAAAACAAAATAGCGACTTCAACTGTCAATAACTCCTAAAGTATTAGGAATAGGCATATAGTGTGTTATATTAAAAATCCTTAGAATTTTATGGAAAATCGAAAAATCGATTAATAAATGGGGGTTAGATTTAAAAAAATGTTTCTTTTTGATCTACCCTGTATACTGCACAATTTTTTGTTTTTTCCTTTACGTGTGCAAAAACTACATTAAAAGCCCTACAATTTTGTTTTTCATTTTTTTTTGTAGCTTAAAAATTAACAAAGTTAGAGGGGGGGGGACATTATGGGTGAACACCCTGTACCATGTTTGTCAGCAATATGAACAATATGGGTTCGGGGATTTACTGCCGGCTGCCGGTTATTAGCCGAACCGGGAATTTTCTGTCGGTTGTCATTCATTGCCATTCATTTTGTTCTGTGTTGCTTTCGTTTTAAAATTAAATAATATTTAAGGAAAAAACAATGTTTTATTCACAAACAAATGAAACAACTCTTTGTCCTACACCGATATTTCATTCCCAAGTGGTATAATTACATGATTATGACAAGTTATTTTTTTATACATATACATGTACATTCTTCTTTGGAAAAATAGCTATTTTTATTTGTAAACTAGTTGGACGTTTCCAAAAGACAGTAATATACACATTTTACATTAATTTACGAACGGAAATCGCTATTAGTTTACTTGCAGTTTACGGTAATTTATTGTTATTTACCAAAAATATATTACGGTTATTTACCACAGTAATTTACGACACAAATTTATTACCACGGTAATTAATTTTGGTAATTAACACTCGTAAATTACCAGCGTAAATTACCAAAAATATAAATTACGGTAATTTTACATCACTGTATCGATCTGATTGAAAATGGCAAATTGGTGATTTTTTTTTTGACGTTCAGGTTGAAAAATATGCTTAAGCGTACATGCCAGCCAATGCAAGGAATCAATCACGAATTCGTAAATCTCATGACCTTCCCTATAAAAAAGTTCTGTAATAATTTTCAGTACGGGATAGGGAAATACGAAAAAATCCGTGTTAAACTGAAAGCTTTGCTTTTGATGCATTATGGCAAATCCGAAGGAATATGTCTTGCAATATTTTGACATGATATTTGGGTTCTGGAAAATTTTTGAAATTTTTTTGGTGGTTAGAAGCAGTTTCTGATTGATTTTATGGCTGATTTCAGGTAATATTTTACTTTTAGCATATTGATGTGTATACTTTTCATGGTAAGTAGATAATAAAGCACACAAAAATACTTGTAGTATTTCATAACATTAATCTTGGATTGTTGAAGTTGTCACTTGTGTTGTGTCGTCTTAAGCACACTCCCTACTTTTAAGTTAGAAATACCTTATTATAAAACTAATAATACAACATTTGCCAGCTACCATGTTTCATCAATCATAGTTCATACAATACGTGATAGTTAAGGTGAAGTATTTGCCACTGGCGCGCACGATAGTTCACCGCCTCCCCACCTAGCAGCTGCGCATAGCGAATAAACTATATATGATAACTTAATAAAAGGAATACCATTTCATATATTTAATAATCTATCAAAATCATGACAAGATTGTTAAGAGGGACTGGTGGTATTTTTGTATATTCGATATATGTAGGTATGCGAAAGTGCAGTGAGTAAAGTGACACATTTGTTTTAAAAAGTACTACTTTACACACTAAAACAGCGCATAAAGGTAGCATTTTACGTACAGTCGTAGAAAAATATAATTATCTAACGTCTAATGTTTTTGAAGCCCTTTACCTACTTTACCTAACTACCGCTCTTTGGATCTTTTAGAGCAGAACCTATTTACAGCAAATAGAACAACTACAAAACACTATCAGCCTAGTTTACTTACTGCTCATAACATAAAAAGGTTTACATTATTTTAAGACGGAATTCGTAAGAGTTTTAGAGACATAAGCATTTTCCTAGGGATGGTTAATTAAGAAAAAGTATTATTTATCTATTTCTTTTAAGCATACATACATTTTCAGCGTGAATAGCTCCATCTTCCCTTGCTTCTTCCCCTTCTTCTTCATCAAATTCGTCACGAACTTCACCATACATGTCTTCATCATCCTCTGAAAATATTTCCAAGACGAAATTAATTGCTCGAAACAAGTAGAATCTTAAACCTTAATTGACATGAAGCCTTTACATTTCGCAAAAAAACTGATGGCGAAGGCAGAAAAATATACTATTTTTGCATGGAGTCAAATAGGACGCAAAGATGCATAATTTAGCCGCTATACGTTAAAAATGTTTGTGGAGATATTGAACAAGAAAAATTAAAACTGTTCTTTCTGTTTTTGAATTACCAAGAGCATTATTTAAATTAATGTTACAAAAATGTTTAGAGCATATTTTAGGGTTGTTTTATATTAATTTACTTAAATGATAGTGTATTCTATATTTTGGAATTATATTAACTCTACATTTTTCTTTGCGTTAGTTTGGGTTGGTTAATACACTGCCCTTTCTTGCTGATTTGCAGGGGGAACATCAGCATCGTACAAGATATAAGAGCGATATAAACGTCAAATTATAGTTATATACCTACGAAAAATATAATTTTTAATATTTTAAAAATATGGAATATATTGCCAATTGCTGTTAGAAACCAGTTTGCAAACATAATTAAAAGTAATCTTAAAAAGTTCCTTCAAGGAAGAGCAGTCTGAGGGATTTATTTTCAGAGGTGGAGATAATGAAACACTTGTATTGTATGCTATTTTTAACAGCCTATTGTACTGTAATAATGGTTTCTTTGTTCAAATGTACTCTTATACTTAATTAATGTTCTGTTAATTTGTCTGTAATCCTCTGTCATTTCAGTTTATACATCCTAAGTTTTAAGTTTAATTTTAACTTTATAACACTTTACATTTTAATTACTTTGTCTAAAAGAATTTGTTTGATGTCAAAGTATTATGTACGGCATTATTGTCATGACTGGAACAGACACACAGTGGTAATCTGTATTTTACATCGAAGGGATCTAATAAAGAGCTACTAATATGGCATATATCATTTATGAGAATAAAAGTTTTTCGTTTTTGAGGTTTAAATATATTAGAGGATTTATTATTATATAGTACGGTATAGCTTTATTACTCTATAGGAAAATCTAGTTTTATTCATTGTTTAATCTCTCGTTGAGATATCGTTATAGTGAAAAACTGTTTCAACCATTAAATTTACAAATAAACACTGTTAAATAATCAAGCATTGAAAAATTACTTGGATATAATTAACTTAATGATAAAAAATTAAATAAAATTATGTAATTTAATAAGTTTTAATTTAGCTTAAGACAACCTTAACATAAAAAACCAACTTTGAAATTATTTCTAATTGATAAACAAGGTACAACAAAGATCTAGATACAATTACAGAAGTTAATAATTAGTTACCTGAATTCAAAACATCAGACAATATTATCTAACAATGTTAAAAGGGTAAATAACAAAGAATTTTGGTTTGGTTATGATTTAATATGATGGATAATAAGTGTCAGTAACTTCCTTCTTCTCTCTGATGACGATTTAAACCAAATGATTTGAAGATAGATTTAATTCACGTTTTAAATCAACTGATTTCTTCAATTTAAATCTTAACTTAAATCAAAGTATAAATTGCTGCCAAAGCAAATAGATCATTCAAAAATCAAAACAAAAATAACAGTTTACTTGAAAACCAAGTTAAGTACATAAAAGCAAACTAATGCATCCTGAATACACACTTCAGGGTACCAACAAATAACTTAAAAAAATTAAACTTAAGAAAACATAAGCTAACAAGACCAGGTTATGTTGTACCAAGCCAACATGTATAATTATTAACAGAAAGTCAGAAAATAATTAATATTATTATTGAATAAATGGTATTGAAAAGTGTAAATTTACAAAAGCATAAATAAAAATGTGTTTGAGAAGTAAATTGTAATGTTTGTACAGAAAAATTGTTTTAGTGGCTTTTGTGGTTTCCAAGCGATTTCTGAATTTAGAATATACCAAATATCAAAAACACTCTGTAGACAGATGCCAAAGAAGCTTTAGAACAAAATAATTGTTTAATGGTAGGAAATACTTTTAGAATTCAACATTTCGTTGGGATTTCCACGAGGGGTTAACCGCTGACTAGAATTTGTACACTAAAATACCATATTTGACAAATAATACCAGAAAATACCAATATTATATAAAAAAAATACCAAATATCGTAAAAATTGCCAAATAATACCAAATAATACCTAAAAATACCAAAAAATACCAAAAAAATACCAAATAATACCAAATAATACCAAATAATACCAAAAAATACCAAAAAATACCAAATATTACCTAATAATACCTAAATAATTTAATTACGCGGGCGTGCATCTGGGCGCAATTCTTTCACCAACTCTGTTCCTCATCTATATTAACGACCTGCTGACCGAAACGAAAAATCCTGTTTACAGTTTTGCAGATGACAGTACCCTTGTCTCCCAATTTAGATCAGAAAAACCTTTACCAGCGACTGAGACTTGGCACCACAGACAGGAGCAGATTACAGCAATTAATCAAGACCTGGAGAAAGTTAAAATTTGGGTCGACATAAATTTGGTCCAGTTCAATGCAGCAAAGATCCAAGCAGCCACGTTTACCAAGAGGGCCAATACGGCGGGCCCTGACATCATTATGGCATCAGGATCGACCATTCTTTCATCCTCGTCAATCGGACTGCTGGGTGTCTCGGTCAACAGCAATATGTCCTGGCATGGCCACGTTGCTAACATCGCAAAATCAGCCTCCCAGAAGCTTGTTGTGCTATTTCGCAACAAAAAACTGTATACACCGCAGCAGTTGCTCTTGCTCTACAAAACGCAAATAAGACCGTGCTTAGAATATTGCTAAAACATCTGGGGTGCCGCACCAAAGCACACCCTAAAGCTGCTGGATGCTGGATTCCATTCAGAAGAGATCTGTACGTCTTGTAGGCGACTCGGAGTGGACCCGGAATCTGGATAGTCTGGAACACCGCAGACTTGTGGCCAAGATGTCCCTGTTTTACAGATACTTTCACGGCAGATATTCACAGGATTTGGCCCGCCCCATGCCGCCCCTGGCAACGCCTGTCAGACAGTCACGACAGACGGCAAAAGCGCACCAGTACGGCGTACAACTGGAAATACCTAGAACATCGCTTTACAAGACCACCTTTGTCTGGCGCACTGCATCACTGTGGAACTCACTCCCAGGACATCTGTTTCCCCCTAATTACAACCTACAACGATTCAAGAACCGTGTCAATCAACACCTTCGCAAACACACCGCTCGTCGAGCGCCATAGGATCTCCCTTTAGTCTGTGTGTCACTACCATAAAAAAAATTACAAATTCAGCTTAATAATCGAAAGTGGATAAAATTTATATTGTTTATTGTCCTGTTATTTTTGTAACGGTATTTCTTAGTTAAAAATTATACTAATGTTCTAAACAAAACATGTAAACATTAATATAAACAAATACGTACACGTTGCTAATGCTAAACACAGACTTTTGACTGGATTCAGTGAAATACTTAACCTTCGCCAATATAATAAAATAATACACCTAACATTAGCCACCGCCACAAACAATATAGCTACGCAACCGCTGTTGGGATCTAGTTTTTCCCAACTTTAAAACTTTCCTGCAAAAAAACCACGTACCACTTGTTAATGAAGATCCGTATCATCCATCCTTACTGATCAATTTTCAAGCGGCCCTCCCTCACATAGGCAACTTTCCTGTAAACAATGATGATCTACACCTTAATAACTGGTCGCCTGTTCTCAATGGCACAGATGTCGGTAACTCATGTCAGAGTTTTTATGAGATTCTGAATATTATATTCGCTACCTGTGCACTTCCGTGGCGTAGGCGCTTTCCTCCATGGTTTACCAAGGAACTCATTGACAACGTATTCAAAAAAGAAAAGGCCTATCGTGACTTTAAAACTTATAAATCTACATTTTACCTCTCCAGATACAAATCTTTGCGCAACTTAATTAAATCGAGCTTCGACAAGATACAGGGAATATATCCGGCATGCCGAAACAAGCATAACTTCTGATCCATCAAACTTCTGGTCTTTTATTCAAAGCAAGATAGCTCAATCCCGCATTCCAGCCACTATGAAAGACACTAATCACTCTTACCACGGATCCCAATGTGTCGTTTCGGCTTTTTCCAACTATTTTCAAAGTGTGTACAAAGATTCCCACCAGCCTGCAAATATTGATCCGTTAATGCAGTATTCCGATATCATCGACGTTCCACCAATAACTACTGATGATATAGTTGTAGCAAGCAAATAACTTTAAAACGAGATCACGCTGGCCCAGACGGCATCCCACTTCATTGTTAGAGACTGTTCCATCGTTTTGTGCGAGCCCCAGTGTCATATCTTCAATCTGATCCTGGAACTGGGCATGTTTCCCGAAACCTGGAAGGTTGCAATCGAGGTTGCAATAGTCTGTCCCATGCATAAGAAGGGCGATCTAATAGTTATTGAGAATTATCGTCCTATATCCATGTAACTTCTCCAAAATATTCAAGATTATCCTGCAGAAATTTTACCAACATCTTTGTTATCAAACTGCTTTATTACTCCTTCGTCAGACCAAGGGTGGATTATGGGTCACTTGTATGGTGTCCGTGGTATGATTGCCACATTGATTGGTTGGAGGCTGTGCAGAGGCGATTTCTCACATATCTTATGTTCAGAGAGGACGATATTTACCCAGACCGAGGGTTTGATCGTAACCTTTTGTTGTCTAGATTCAGGAAACTGTCGCTGTCTGCGCGCAGATACTCACAATCGCTGATATTCCTTTATAAGTTTCTCCATGATGTGATCGATTGTCCCTTTCTTTTGGAAAGTATAACATTTCATGTACAGCGTTTAGCAGCTAGACAACAACCCGCGTTCAGTCTGAGATTGGCGAGATCTAATGTTCTATACCAGTGCCCCATTCACAACATGTGCAAAAATTTCAATCTTATATCAAACGCCTCTCATATACAGACCAGCAGCCTGTCTAACGTTCTGAAACATCTGCGTGAGGCGTCTGGTTTCTCCTCGGGTTTCCCACTTTAACTGTATCTCCGCATTCTTCATCTTCATTTTTCATCTGTATTTCCCTTGTTTTCATTTCTTTCTTCTTTGTCACTTCTTATTTTGGATTATTTTGTTTTTTTCTTAGTTTCCCTAACTTACTTTGCGTTATTCGTAAAGTTCTTGATCCGTTTCGTTCCTCTCAAAGTTCCTCTACATTCTTTATATTTAGTCTTAGTTTAATTTGCTAGTTTATTTTAATTATAACTCTTATTTATTTTATCTTTTATTATTTTTCTTTGTATAACAATATTTTTGTGAATTACTTGCTCTTAATTTGTATGTGAATTTCCTGTAATTGGGCGTTTGCCTGTTGGAAATAAAGAGCTTGTTATTATTATTATTATTATTATTATTATTATTATTATTATTATTATTA
>JAEQML010054356.1:0-38291 GCA_016904865.1 Pissodes strobi | reverse complement strand
CGTTTTGTGACCTTAGTTTTCTGACACAATTCACATGCGGTAACTACCTTTCGAATATGCTTAAGCATTTTCTTCCAATAAAATATTTCGCGCATGTGAGAAAATACCTTTTTGTAACCAAAGTGTCCAAAATCTGCATGTTGTTGCTTAATTAATGGTACAATTTGGCAAGTTGGTATACATAATTTAAACCCAGGGTTAAAATTATTGCCCCTTCTGAACAGCACACCTTCATAGAGTACATATTGATCATAAATAACACTTACTTCTATCTCATTTCCTGACGTCAATAATGCTATAATTTTTCTCAATTCTAAATTACTCTTCTGCATATCTTTAAAACGTTTCCAATCTTTTTTTAATAGTTTAAACTCTTCAGTACATTTCAACATACATACACTGATTAATGATACCGAATCAACTATATGTCTGTCCATACTTTTTATGGGAACTCGAGACAAAGTGTCGGGTACGACATTTTCAGTACCCTTGCAATGTTCCATCACAAAATCAAATTCTTGAATGTACATGACCCATCTGGAAATTCGAGAAGTTTTTAGGGGACATGTTCATATATATGATAATGACTTGTGGTCGGACACAATTGTCAAAGGCCTACCTAGAACAAAAACCCTCCAAACACGCAGTGATTCAACAACTGCCCAGGCTTCCTTTTCTGTTATGTTATAGTTTAGCTGTGGACCCTTTAAAGCACGGCTATGATATGCAATCACATTCTTATCACCCTTCTCTGATATCTGATACAAACATGACCCGATACCGAATCCAGAACTATCAGCCGCTATATAAAATCGTTTTGATAAATCTGGATGTTTTACCATGGTTACTTCCAGATACGCGTTTTTGATAGCCTCAAAGGCGTCGTTTTGTTCTTTACCCCAAAACCACCTTATATTTTTTTGTAATAACCTCAATAGGGGTACTGTCAGATCAGCAAAATTTTTACAAAACCGGCGTTCATAATTTACCATACCTAACACGCCACGTAATTCTCGTACATTTCGAGGGGTGGGGATATTTTGTATAGCCTTAATGCGATTAGGGTCAATCTGTACCCCTTCTGGAGTAATAACGTGACCGATAAAAGTGACTTTTTCCCGAGCAAATGAGGATTTTCTCAATTTTATCGTTAAATTAGCATGATGAAACCTTTGAAAAATTACTTCTAAATGACGTAAATGGGACTCTGGATCTACCGAAAATATTAAAATGTCATCCACGTACGCTAGAGCAAAACTTTTCGTGTCTGGACCCAAAACTTTATTTAAACCCCTAATAAAACTTGCTACCGACGTGCTCAAACCAAAAGGTAACACATTAAAACAATATGTAATATTTTCAAATAAAAATCCGGTAAAATGCCTATCTTTTTCTGCGATTGGAATTTGCCAATACGATGCCGTCATGTCCAATGTCGACAACACCTGTCCGTGTTGAAAACCGAATAAAAGCTCATCAACTTTAGGTGGAATAATATGATCTTTTTCCATCCTATTGTTCAAAAACCGAGCATCAATGCATATCCGAATAGACTGATCCTTCTTTTTAACAACTGCAAGCGGCGAAACATATTCAGTTTGTCCAGTCGAAATAATTCCCAACTTAAGCATAGACTCAATTTGACGTTTGACCTCCGCCCTATGCGTTAGAGGTACAGGGTATGATGTTTTAAAAAACGGTGTACTGTCTCTCATTTTAATTTAATGCTCATAACCGCTCATTAATCCAGGCGTTTCGCTAAATATGTTACTGTTACTTTTTAATAACAGATATAATTTTTCTTTATAGACATCGTTAAAGGTTTCGGCGCAATTTACAATTTCTCGAAATTCAAAATCCGAATAGCAATGTCGCTTAATACATGATTTCTTATTCTCACCTAATAAATTTATACCAATTTTATTTTCTATGCTATTTTCAAAATTAATTTTCTTTTTGAAATTCCGTTTACCTACATGCATGACATTCTCTTCGAAATTTAAATGAACTTTCTCAATTCTTAGCCAATCACATCCTAATAACAAATCTTTATTAAGTTTTGGGATAATAATACATGATATCTCAAATAAATGATTATCAATTTGTACGGGTAATAAAATTTGTTCTTTTATTCTAATAGTTTTCCTTCCTACCGCCGCGCATATTTCTACGTTAGACACCGGCAATGTAAGTAATCTATCTCTCCTACTCTGTAACCTTTGTACGAAATTTTCAGATACCGCACAACATTGACTTCCCGAATCTATTAACGCCTCTACCCTTTCATCATAAACAATAGTACTAACTAACGGTGATAAAATATTTTCTCGCAATTCTGTGTCTTCCTCTTCATCGCTCAGTAATTCATTTGGAGCGCCCAAAAACCTAATCGCTCTCGAATTCGTATTATTCGGATTCTGTTCATTAGCTCCCTGATTATTAAATCTGTTATTATTGTAACCCCCCCACCGATCGCCGACCTGGCCCATTTTCGTCGGGCGTTTCCGACCTATTTGTTTCACGCGCGGTGTTGCCATACCGGTTATCACTATGTTGACCGGCGCTATACGTATTGTCTATCTTTCATAAATAAATTTCTACTTCGTCAACGGTTTTTAATCCTGAAAGAAAGATACCCTTTTGAACATCTGAAGAAAAATGCTTTATCAACCACTCTACTAACTGTTCCTCCGTAACGCTCTCGTTTAAAAAAGATGCCTGTCCGACTTTCTTTAAAAAATAATCAGCCCTATTGCCCGTTTTATATTCACCGTATTTTATTTCATAAAATAATTCTCGCTCCTGATCAATTCCCCAATATCTGCTTTGAAAAGCTCTGCAAAACTCGTCAAAATCCGTAAAAACTTTTTCTTTTGCTACCCGCCAATCTGCCGCCGATCCTCTTAATGAATTGATAGCCAAAGATAATCTATTGCCAACTGGAACTTTTGCATCATCGAAAAGCTGTCTTAATTTTTTAATAAAAGACATTGGATGTATATTTCCGCCCGGATAAAATATAATATTAAAACCGCCTAAATCGCGCCACAGAGAAATATAATCTTTATTACACGAAACTGCTGATGCTTCATCTTTCTTAACCGGAGCTGTAATATGGGGTTTACTCCGTGTTATCGTATCTGCTAACGTTGAAATACTGGTTTGCATTGCAGCCATGCCTTGCGCTAATTGTAAAACGACTGACTGTAATTCATTTCGATTTAATGATTTAGATTTATTGCCCAAAGCACTCAATGGTACATCCATCTCTTCATCACTACTTATACTCTCAACATCCCTCTGTTTCTTATTCTTTTTTGTTTATTCGGCATTTTTAACTACGTAATGTGTAAAAATGTTCACATTAAATTATACACACAGAAATAAAATGTAGGTCCTTATTCCTATTACAAAAAAAAACTACTTAAAACAGACAGTCTACTACAATTTCTGTTTTTCTATACTACAGCCACAGCTTACTACTTTTATACTAAACTGTGCTACAACTACACACAAGCACAACAATTATTATTGTCTAATATTTTTCATAAAGTTTTTTGTCTTTTTACAGGCTTTATAGCGAACACAAAAACAGAATGTCTAATTTATAGTTTCTTGGTAAACATAGCCAATTATGCAGCCCCATGTTGGCGCCAAAATATGTTATGCCTTTCTTCTACAAAAATCAAATGTACTACTGGGTATACAACGATTTTATTATTATTATTATAAACAACTTGTCTGAACAAACTACTCAAAGGCATACATCTAAAAAGGGGGGTCTGCATATACCAACATGGCTATTTTCAATTTACACTAATAGTTGTACTCTGGGTACTCACGTTCATGGTACTAGGTTCTCACGTTGTTTAAACTTTCACTTAAACACAACTCACGTTTGGTAACGTTGACACAGTTTATACCGTCTTGATCTGGTATTTTCTTAACAACAAAATCAAAATATCTTTTTAGAGACAAGATCTTTCTGCTCATCTGTCAGACCTCGATCCCGCCATCCTCTTTCAGCTCCATCCCTCTAGCGCCCTCTATTCGCCTCCTTCTTCAGCTCCATCGCCACCGCTGCACCAACTCTTCCCGGCGTACAGCGTTGCCGAACTTATTTAATGTTACCTTTAATATTGGCTCTACAAAATGTAGCGGTTAGTGATCTTGCTGATCGAAATAAGCCCTCACAAGGCTGGCTGCAAGATAGCCACGGACAAAACATATCTGTCTTAAGGTCTTTGTTATATTTAAAAAGTTTTACTAATTTTAATATCATATGCGCATTCAATTCGATACAAGTATAGCAGTTTGATGATATAAAGTTTTCTTGCATGTTATATTTTGGATTTTCCCTTATCCATCTTTTCCACATTCTTGTGACAAATACGCAATACCAAATTTTGTATATTCTATCACCAAGACTTTTGAAATAAATGATGATATTAAATAATTCATAATTTTTAAGTATATTATCGTCGCGTCACTACCGTCGACTTGACTATATAACTGTTGTACATTGTCAGTGCATATTTTTCTTGCTGATTGATAATTCATTTTTTGGAGGCAATGTTATATCGGATTTCGTTAAGCAGTGTCGGTCTTTTGTTGTACTTTCCACTAGTTGGTTGAGACGTTCGACAGTGGCTTCAAAATCACCCATTGGCAAGTGAATTCCGGGTTTCAGAAGTCTTGTTCTTAAGAGGACTCCGGAGCTACCCGCGTTTACAGATTTCATGATGTTTTCCGTACGAGGCGCGAGCTGCCGACCGACGTGCGGTATTTCGCAGTCGAGACAGATTAACTCAAGTCATTGGTGTAGTATATCAAGTGCTCTGTTGATACCGACTTTTATTACAAGCTTTTATTTATGTATTGGTTTAAGTCAAATCTTGCAACTGAATTTTGAAATAGCTATCCCCAACCAATTGGGCTGAAATTTTAATTTATTTTTTTCTCCTAATATTTCCTTAGATAAAATTATTTATTTATTTATCCATAATGTACAAGACTTTTTTTAAAAGTATACACATTGTCAGTTGATAATTATTACAACTTTAAAGCCAATATTAAAAAATTAGGTAGCTAAATACTAAGCCGACATAAATTCTCCTATAGAATAAAAACAATTCTGGTCCAAAAAAGCCTGCAGAGCTTTTTTAAATTGTCTAATCGATGCTATTTCTCTTATATTGTTAGGCAATTTGTTGTACACATAGCTACAAAATATTTAGGGCTCTTTTTATAAGTTGACAGTTTGTAGTTTTGAATGATAATATTCGAATTATGTCAAGTTTGGTAGTTATGTAATTAATTAACAGCTGGAAATTGATTTATATATATTTTTACAAGCATAGCACCATCCAATATTAAAATATTACAGACACTCAGTATACTATTATCTCTAAACGAGTCTACAGGATTCTAATGGACTAAGTGAAAATATTTTGTGAATAATTCTCTTTTGTAGTATAAATATTCTGTTTTGTTTCTGTTGATTGAGCCCAAGATAGTATCATATATTTTATATGACTATAAACCAATGCATAATAAATATTTAGCAGTTGTTTGACTGACATAACAGACTTTAGGTTAACGATCGCAAAATATGCTGTATTTAGTTTACTTGCTACATGATCAATATGTGGTATCCATGTTAATCCATATATAGGCGCAAAAATTTGCAATTATTCATAGCAAGAATGAAATCCGGAATTTATAATAGCATTATTCATAGCAAGAATGAAATCCGGAATAGTCCTTTGTTTGAAAAACACCATATACTGTGTCTTCGACTCATTAACTACTAATTTGTTACTGGTGGACCACTCATAAAATGTATTTAAAGCAAAATTAGTGTTGACTATTGCTTTTTGTAGGGAAGATGAAGAAATTAATAAAAATAGAAATAACAACCACCTTAAAATACTAAGCTTTTTTCATTGTCATTATTGGTGATTCCAAAAACCGATTTTCAAATTAAAATCACTTCAAGCCCAGCACTATTTCCTCTTTGTAGTTAAACTTGGCAATATCCAATATTTCTGTCCGAATTCATTTCGGTGTCACAGATCCATTTGCCAGTCATTAAGCAGTTATTCAGTGGAACTGACCATTTTGTGCAACTACATGATGAAATTTCTGAACACGTGAAATTGAAATGCTGGTGTAAATGATCAAGGTTTTCGGCCCTTTTTACCATAAATTTATATTTCTTAAACTGGTTTAGTAACCTAATTTAGTAAGAACATTAAACACATTGTTAACTATGTTTGGGTTAGTTTGGGTTAGTTCAATGGAACTACGTTCATAGTTTTATCAAATGTGGCAGGTTTTAGAGGCTAGGGCCACATAGAATGCAGGTCCGTATTTAAGAAACTGACGTTGATTAAGGAGGCCCGACGTCGAAACGTCGGATTTAAATTCTTGTAGAGTAGAAAAAGTTGCAATGATAAGCGAAATCTAATTTGCTCTATCTTACTCAATAATGCTAACAAAAATAAAAACCAAATAGCGGATTTTCGTTTTTAATCGGATATCACTAAGAATAGTTACAATTATTGTCTAGATTTCGTGACAATTATTTTAAAACCAAATTAGGCAATGTTGACCCAATTTAAATGTATCTCTTACAGTTTCCTAGATCCCAATGGTGAAAATCGAATTGGTTCATCCAATATATGTACATATTTCTTTATCCTGTATATCTCATTTGCTTTTTACTTGAATAAATAAATAAATAAATTATTGTACATTTCAGGACGTAGACATCGGTTAGATCCAACTGTGATTCCACGTTCTCCAACTCCTCCTTTATTAATATCAGCCCGTGAGAGACATCATTCTGCATCAGATTCGTCAAAATCCAGTGAGATAAGACGCAGAATCGTTGAAGTTATTTCTCCTTATCCAATTGAGGAGTATGAAAACCTAGAAAAGAAAAAGAGGAAGAAGAAAGAGAAAAAACACAAGAAAGATAAAAAGGTCAAAAAGAAAAAAAAGAAAAAACATAAGTCAAGAAGTTCTACTGAAGACAGCGAAAGCGATTCAGGTTCGTTCAAAGTTTTATTAATGTTTGGTCAGTATGAGTGACAGAAATGGTGGAAATTGCTCATAATTCAGACACTTCGGCTTTCCATAATTTTGGAGACCATAGTGGTGAAGTCGATTCTCATCTGGTAAATAAATAAGTCCGCCAAAGCCACAATTTTCACTTCTTTATATATACCCGAAACTTGATGGTACATTAGCCGAATATTATGAACTGTATGAGGGGTTTGCTTGAAATTTCGTGTGGAAACAACATCAATTAAACTTTCTTAGTAAAATATTTTGGCATTTCAATCACTTCCTGTAATCGGAAGTGGAGCCAACTATGTTACCTTAAATGAGGCACGTATATAATAACTTAATTTTGATTCCTTGTTTGATTGCAGTTTTTTGTATAATGCACATGTTCCCTAATCTTACCATTTTTGAGATATTCGCAATTTAATAAAACAAGTGACTGAAATGTACTGGTTAGGGCTCGATATTTTCCATCGTTCAAAACAAAATTTTGATTACTTAACGCATTGATAATAATGCAATATTATGTTTTAATTCTTAAAAAAATACGGTCGTGTTAGCATATGTTTTTTTTTTTACAATCACTTAAATTTTGTAAATTCAATACCCTGCATATTTGTTAGCAATGTGTTCTCTAAATCACGCTCATTTCAAAAAGTTATAATGTTCCTAGTTTCTGTATTATTACTTGAATGTCTAGCATGGCCTACAGTTTGATGTATAAAATCCGCATTTTGCCAAGAATACGGCAATAACTAAAATATTACATCTTCTCTAAAGAAGTAGAGTTGGAAATCGCATATTCCATATTAGTGATCGGCCGATATGCTTTTTTTTCCGATACCGATAATCGGCCGATACCGATATTTGAGTTGCCGATACCGATAAAATATCGGTATCGGCACGAAATTTTAAAACATTGATATAAAAATTATTTAATATTAATAATATAGTATTTACTATACATACATACTAGGGTAAGTAAAACATCTAAATAGTGGCAAATTTGCAAATATTAAAGAGATCCGCCAGGACCGCATTCTTCTTTTTGGGAGTCATATGAGAAAGTTTTGTAAGTGAACCATCAAAAAAAAGTAAAGGTATTGAAACAAATTAGAAAAACTGGAAAGGAAGGAAATTAGTTTGTACCTATCAACGTAATTGACAGAAATGAATCTCCATTTGAATGGTGGGATTTCAATAAAAAGGATATGCCTTTACTTAAAAATCAAGCAGATATTTTTTTATCTGCCCCTTCTGCAAGCGTCTTTAGTGAGCAAATTTTCTCCGATGCTGGCAACATTTGTTGTGTTAGAAGAAATAGATTGATCCCTGAGCGTGCTGAAATCCTGATCTTTTTGCATCGCAATTTGAAAAAGTTAAATTTTGATTACTAGTTAGTAGTTTATACCACATTACGTCATGAATAATCACATGTATCAAACTTTTATTTTTGTTATTTCCTGTTTAGTGTAGAGGAATTGCATAAGTGCACTTTATTTGCAATGTTAGATTTTGATGCTGTGTTATTTGAAATAATAAAAATTAATTTAAAAGTAATTTGATTGTTTTTTTGTTTTATTACAAGAAAATATAATACTAGATTTGTATTTCAAAATAAGTAAAATTAAATTGCTTTAATTTAAAAAATGCCGATACCGATTATGGGCAAAATTTGCCGATATGCCGATACGATACCGATACACCGATATAGGTAGAGTAGGTAGAAAAGAGAATGAACCTATTTTGGCAAAATTAAGCAATGAACACACACACTAAAAAAGAAGTTATGAAGAAGATCAAACAACTCAAGGGCATTAATTTAAAGAAATGTAAACTCGAAGGAATCGGTGAAAAATAGGTATATTTTAATGAGGATCTACCAGTCGGCAAGCGTATATTATTCAGGACAGTACGAGAGTTAAGGAAGGAGAAAGACTATAAGGCAGCTTACTGTGTCAATGGAATAATATATCTAAAAAAAACTGAACACGATGCACCAATAAAAATAAGTCAGGAAAGTGAGCTACCCCATTAGGTAAATAGCTTAGTTTATAAAAGAGCCATTGTTTAAATATCTCACAGGTATGGAAATAACAAATTTTATGGATCTTTATAAAAAGTCTGATACTAGAACATGTGATAATATTGATAATATCCCTTTTTTTGACAACCATTTAAGAGATTTTAATATGATTCATGTCAATATAAGAAACATTTATCAAAATTTTGACCAGTTTTTAGTTTTTCTCGAGTCATGTAACAAAAATTTTGATATAATTATAATGTCTGAGTCACACAATGTTCATGACCCAGATACCTTTGGTATCCCAGGTTATCTAAGGTTTTTTAATCAGAGCACACTGAATAGATGCGATGGTTGTGTGTTATATATTAAGCAGGATTATTATATAGAGCATGAAGTGCTATCTCACAATGATTTAAAAATTATAAAAGCTACTTTACAAAAAAAATAACACAAAAATTGACATACTAGCAACCTATAGGTGCTTCTCTACAAATAAAGACCAATTCATAGAAAACCTATTCAATATCTTACACAGATTACAAAATAACAAAACCGGGATACAGATTCTTGTCGGGGACATGAACATTGATATATTGGCAGAGTGTGACATAACAAATAATTATATAACTACCCTACACAGTTGTGGTTTTTCAAGTGTAATAAATAAGTATACAAGAAGTGTTGGTGCCTCTAAGTCGTGCTTAGATCATTGTTTTGTTAAGTGTAGGGAAGAAATCTTTGATAGAGTGGTCTCTGTAGTCTTAGAACATAGCTTGACGGATCATGATCCTATTTTGATTAATATAAGACTCGAAAATAATGATATAAATAAAACAAATCGTAATAACTATTATCAAAAAATAGATCATAAATTACTTTCAACATTGATTTCGAGTGAAAAATGGGATGATGTTACTGGTAGATGCAAATGTCTGTACTCTTAATTTTATAGATAAGTTAAAAAATTGCATAGAAAAATCAACTAAAATAATAAAAATATCAAATAAAACAAATAGATTAAAACCTTGGATAACCAAGGGCTTGTTGGTATCCATAAGGAATAGGGATAGGTTAAAAAAGGAATGCATGATGAACAAAAATAATATATTCTTATTGAACAGATACAACATTTTCAGAAATACACTTTCAAAACTCATAAAGCTGTCAAGGTTTTCTTATTACAAGTCTCGTGCTGATCTGAATGTGAATAACCCAAGGAAACTTCGGCAATTGATTAGAGAGGCCACAAGTGAGCAAACTAGTAATCTAAAAATAAAAAGTGTCATAAATAATAATAATAATAATGTAGAAATTTCAGATAAACAGGAAATTGCTGAAGAATTTAACGTCTATTTTAGTAGTGTTGCAAAAAATATAGCCAAGAACATAAAATCTGTAAATGCATTTCAAGGGACAAGGGTAAGTCACTCATTTTTTTAAGACCTGTTACACAGGGAGAAGTTTTAATTCAAATAAATTCTTTTAAAAAAGGAATCAAGGGAGGAGATGACTGCATTTGCTCAGATTTAGTAAAGTTACTCCACCAACACATATTAAGGCCTTTAACACATTGTTAACACAGTTTTTGAGACGGGTGTTGTTCCTAAAGTCCTTAAAAGTGCCATTGGCATCCCCTTGTATAAATCCGGAAGCCAAAAAGATGTTAGTAATTACAGGCCAATAGCTCTCACTAGCACTATTAGCAAGTTAATAGAAAAGTGCATAAAAAAGCAGATTTTATTTTTTTTTGGAAAACTATAAATTGCTAAATAAAAATCAATTTGAGTTCCGGGAAAAGTTGAGTACATAAAATGCTTTGTGTCTGGTTACAGAGAAGATTTTAAAGAATCTTGATATAGGAAAAAATGTAAAAGGTATTTTTCTCGATTTGCGGAAGGCGTTTGACACTGTGGCACACCATATTCTCATTGACAGGCTTGACAATATAGGCATTAGGGGAACTCCAAATAATTTAATAAAATCATATTTATCAGGTAGAATACAAAGAGTGAAAATCATTGACGAGTGTAGTGGGGGATTAGAGATGGAATATGGTGTGCCACAGGGCACAGTACTTTCTCCCTTGCTGTTTATTATATGCATAGATAGGCTAATGCCATTGATTTCTGAGGGTGATGTATATTGTTTTGCGGATGATACTGCCATAGTGGTTGGTGGGGATAGCTGGACTGAAACTAAAACTAAAGCAGAAATAGCTATACAAAAAATTAAACAGTGGCATGATGACAGTTTACTGTCACTAAACATTACTAAAACTAAGTTTTTGACTTTCTCATTATCAGTTCGAAATTTGCCTAATTTTCAGAATCTAAAAATTCATGAACCATTTTGCAGTGTTGTCCGTCCTTATTGCAACTGTGACAAAATGATAAAAAGAACAAAGAGTCTCAAATATCTTGGCATCTTTGTCGATGAAAAATCTATCCTGGAAAGATCATATCAAGGTAGTTACGGACAGGATCAGAGGGTTAATTTTTAAGTTTTACGAGTAAAGAAATGTAGTCAATAAAAAACTTTGAAAATAGTTTATCATGCATTCGTTGAATCAGTACTGGGCTATGGTTTGGTTGTTTGGGGTAATGCAGGTGTGACGGCCCTAGAAAAATTAAATATTGCACAGAAATGGCTAATAAAAGTAATGCTTTTTAAAAATAAACTTTATCCAACAAACTTAGTCTATAAAGAAAGTGAGTTATTGTCATTAAAGCAAATTACTATAAAGCAGTTATCAGATTTATGCTTGTTAATAATTATTACAAAGTTAATGTTACCCATTGTCAAAATTTTAGATATGCCAACCAAAGAAATGTCACTCTTCAGAACCCCAAGCACAGTTTATGCCAAAATCACATTTATTGTATTGGACCAAAAATTTTTAATAAATTGCCACAAAACTTTAAAAACAAACCCTTTTTCAGAATTAAAAAAGAAATTTGTAAGTGGATTGTAGATATTAATTTTCATGTAGCATATCTAGCTTAAATCATGCTGATAAGCCTTTGGTCCACTTAAGTTGTTTCACTTAGATTTTTGGATTTTATAAATAATATTATTTGTTCTCCATAAGATTATTATTCATTATAAAGTTTTACTGTTAGACCTCTAATACGATTAATATATTAAGCATTTTCGACGCACAGACAGTATTAAATACCATAGTGCTTCAAACATTTAGCAATATTAGTATTAGGACTAGAAATGATATGAAATACAATGTATGATTTGAATTGTTTAGGTTAATTCCTTACTGCTTATTTGTAATATTGAAATTTGTTGCTAATAAGTATTAAAATATTAAATTAAATATTTATATCGGTATCGGCCGATCACTATTCCATATACAGCTCAGCTCCTTAAGGTTTTAGTAACTATTTAGATGTAGTGCCTTAATAATTGAATACAGGTTCAGTCCCTTTAAAATTGAACTCGATACTCCTAGATTAATAGTCGTTGCAGCGTTTTATCTTTAACAACGATAACAATAATTACTAAATAAAATGTTGGTCAAACAACCACTTGGGCTGATTTGGTCTCAAGTAATAAATGAAATGGCACCCAAGATTATTTTTTAAGTAGGTGAAGATATTGTTGGAAGAAAATATTGTAAATGCACCAAAGACCGTATTTAATAAGTTATTCTTAGACCTAACGAAAGCAGTGACATTTATTGTTGGGCCACCTTCTGTTTTGTTCTATTATAAAGACGAAAACGTATTTTAATGAAGCCCAACAAAACAGCAGATGTTTGGAATATAAACAATGCTATAAGTTGTCTTGACTGTAGTTGTTTATTACAGTTTAGTTAATATTCATGATTTGCAGAATCGATTCCAGTACCCGAGGTTTTGAAAAACGGTGCACTATAATATCGTTTTCAATGTCTTGAATTGTAATTGAACATATAAAATATTTCATGGCAAGGGTTAATTTTAATTTAGGGGAGTCGAGAGAGAGCAGTCCTAGAACGCCTCCAAGAATTCCAACCCAAAGAGTAAGAGAACGAGATACTCCTAGTGACTGGGAACACCAGGAACACTCTTCTAAGGGAATAGGTAAGAAATGGAATTAAATGTTTTTCTTGCATTTAAAATGTATTCCAAGATAATTGGTGATGTTAATTAGTCGAAAAATGCGTTTTCAAGGACTATCGTCATTTCAAAGTTAGCACGCTCTATATTTCTATTAGGAGTAACTAATGCTCTATTACAATATCACTCCATGAACATGATATGTATCTTATGATTATCTTTTTTTAACTTTTTATGCAAGACTACTACGGGATGGTGTCGGATAGTCCAGGTAAGAATTTTAACTATATATGGAACTCACCTGGAAAATGTATTTTTAACAATGTTTAAGTGTGTAATTTTGTTGTAAGATATTTTAATTGCTGCTATAAAGTTTCTCTCGCAGATGATATATGCTGTTATAAACTAATTTCAAATTCGAATGAAAATTTTTATCCGAATATATTGCCAAAAACTTGCCTGCCTCAAAGTTTAATATCGTTTCATTATCCAACCTAACACTTGTCACAGAGGAATTAAAGTCATTAAGATTTGTTTTGTTAACGTTAAACGCGAGATAATGTTTGGTTAACTTCTTATTTTATCTTGAGGTTTATGGTACTCCGTAATAATCTCCGTGAAACTTTCTCCCAATTTAAAAAGTTTCGGCCGAAGGTTAAGTTGCTTATCTAGCATGACAATGGGCCATGGCTGTGATATGTCAGGCCCTCAGAGAGTATCATATGGTGTCCCGCAAGGGTCAATTCTGGGACCTCTCCTATTCATACTATATATTAATGACTTATCATACTTCCTTGGGCTAATTCTCTGCATACTTTTTGCAGATGATACAACCTTGATCTCAAAAGCCTCAAGTCTCCAATTATTAAACACCAAAATGACTGCACTACTAGAGAAGGCAAAGGAGTGGTTTAATCTAAATAAACTTAGCATGAACGCGCAAAAAAATCAAAAGCTCATTATTTCTTCAAATCCTCGTATACTCTCTGACGACTCCGTCAAGTTATTGGGCATAACTATCGATGACAAACTAAATTGGCACCTGCACATAGACCAACTCTGTCGAAAACTGTCCACAAATATATTTCTTCTTAGGAGGCTAAAACACTTTGTAGATGAACCAACTTTGCTTACTGCCTACTATGCATTTTTCTACAGTCATCTATCATATGGCATTTTACTCTGGGGAAATTCTGGTAATGCTGTTAGAGCTTTTCGTCAGCAAAAGCGAGCAGTTCGAATTATTGCTGGGGCAGGTTTCAGGGACCATTGTAAACCTCTATTCGTTGTTTATAGACTTTTAACTCTACCAAGTTTGTTAATATATATGTCTCTGGTGGAGATTCATGGTAACAAGGGAAACTTTTCAATGAATGCAGACATTCATGAACACACCAGAGGTGCAAACCAACTAAGGCCCAAGTTGCTCCGTCTGCAAGTTTCAAAAAATAATTCTCTTCTGCTTAATGCATATAATAAGCTTAATACGACCACCAAGAGTCTGAATCTGATAAAGTTCAAGTCTGTTGTGAAAAACTATCTGCTGGATTGTGCATTTTATAGCATATCAGAGTATATGGCCGCACCCCTGCCCATATAGGTTTTTAAATAGTGTCAATTTTGTTTGTTTCAATTTTACTTGTTTCATTTTGTGTTTCACTGTGTTTAGTTAGGTTATTTTAATTATATTTGTGACCCAATTGGGTACCTTCAGGAATATTTAATCTTAGTCTTAATTAATTTTATCATGAAATGTTTTTAAAATTCCTTAGGATATAATTGGTTTTAGACCATTTTAAACTGACTTGTGCAAACAAAAATTTTGTAATGCATGTAATATATTTACTTTACTTTACTTTACTTTACTTTACATTAGCTTATAACTTTGCCATAACTTAAAAATGTCAGGATTATTTTGTACACATAACGTTTCGAAGTCTACCTATTATTCCGGCTTTCGTATTAGTGTAAATGGCTAAAATTTCTTAATTTAGTGGAAACCTGCAAATATCTGATAAATGAAGTTTAATCCGCTTAATATGTCCAAGTGTTTTTAGATCTTCTACATTAGAATATAAGGAAATTGTTCAAATGTGTATATATTTTTCTGAATAAACTCATTTTAGAGACGAAAATCGATACAGGCGCATGTTCACCGGTGTCAAATGATAGTCACATAGCGTCGCCCGAACCATTGTCACCACCTTCAGCCACTCCGCCTTTAAGGGTTTACAGAGGAGACTACCATCACGAGTATCCCAGGGAATCTCCTCATACACCTCCTTTGCATGGTCACTCTAGCAGGTAAGAATATATTTTAAATTGATTTGTTTTGGTATACATTCCAATTGATCACGCTTTTCCACTCTGGCAGACTGCAATTGATTAATAAATAACAGGAGGTTTCTGCGAAGAAATCTTATCAGAACTACATACTAACATATGTAGATGAGCTTACAGAACCATTTTCTGTCTATTTGTGAAGTGTACAGCTTATTAAAGCGTTGTTAGACATTTGTTTTTCAATATATTTAATCATTTTGGTATATCTCATCCTAAAATAAAAAAAATATATAGAAATCTAGTGATTATGATATTGTTTAAATCACATATGTTTAACTAATTTTCGATATTTAATTGCGTTTATTAATATAGTACTTTTTTCAAACAGTGTGTGATAAAGCAAAAGTACTTAATTGAACAGCAAAAATAAAGACAGTGCATTTGAGTGAAAAATAACAAACATTTTAAGTAAAATCAAAAATCTAACCTTTAAACCATATTTACTTGTTTTAAGTGTAGAAATAAGTGTGTTCACATTGATGTTACTAAGAGCAAGGAAATTAAAGACCACAGTATGCAAAGATTGTGCTAAACTTACATCATCAGATATAGTCGTCAAAAATAGCTTTATTGATTCAAGTTTATACAACTTATGATCAAAGCATCTTAACCTGAGTACAGATGGTCCATAAAAAAACCACCAATCATAAAATAACACATAAAAAGTGATTTAAAATCTGCAGAAGGCATAATTAAAATATTTTAAAATATAACCCAATAAACATTACCTACTCTAAATATCTTTTAAAAATACACATAAATTAAATATATATGCAGAAAACAATCCATTGTGACAATAAATAAAATATAAAAATAAAACACATACAAGTAAACACACAAACAATCACTAAACCAAAGAGTCGTTATAATACTCGGACACTGAATAATAATAATAATAATAATAAATAAAGCTTTAGTATAAAGTATAAAGTAGAAGACATCAAAATTAAAACAACAAAACATTAAATAGTGATTACATAAAAAAAAAATAATACCTAAAAGTAACGAAAACCATAAATAATACAATAAATGGAGGAACAAAACTAGCACTAAAACGCATTACACAATGCACCCAAACCACAACACATTGCATTAGAATAGACTGTCATGAAAAAATTCATCTACCGAATAATAAGCTTTTGCAGATAGTAGCTTTTTGGCCTTTCTTCTAAACATTTTTAAATTGCCAATCTGACGCAGTTGTATTGGTAAATGATTAAATAATTTTCTCTAGGCCTTTGATATTAATACTTTTTTCACCTCTCCCCTAAAATGCTCTTTGTTTGTGATTCTTCAACCTCAATTTACAATCTATATTGGCTCATGTATGTGAAAAGGCATATAAGTCAAAAACTAGTCGAAATGAGTTATTTGTACCAAATCCATCTAAAAGTAGTCGGCAACGCATGGGCAACGGAATATAACTAAAAAACCGTTAAAATACAGTAATAAGCCATTGCGTAAAATAATATAAGTAATTTCTAAACATTCTGTTTTTGTGAAAAAGGTAATAAGTGCACTTAGACCTACGATCTGAGCAGATTCTATGTGAATAATGGAATAAGTCTATTTGTATACCATTAATAAATGTCTTTAAATATGTTTGGGTATACGGGTATATGTTTACTTATGAAATAACATATTTTCTCTACGATCATTAAAAAATAACATTATTATAGATCTGCTTTCAGTCAAACAATGTCATTCATTACTCACGGACCGTTGAGTAATATTAAAGAAGTCACTGGTTTTAACAAATTCAGGCATGCCATGACCGTGTTCTTTTGTCAAACTATTTTGCAAAGATGAGATCAGGCGTCAAAGTGACTGCGAGTTTAGAAATTTAATAATAATAATAATTAGGGAATCCGATTCCGAAAATTAAGTAGAAATGTGTACGCCCCCAGAAGTTTTAAATGCTGCAAATATAGCTACAAAGCATTTATTGCCTGAAAAATCCAGGAAAAAGTACGAAATTGTGGAATTATGGATCGGCGAGCCCGCAAAAACGTCATTTCTTTCTCTGAAAATGTGCTATTAGCGTATTTTGGAGAACTGTCAGAAAAATACTAATCTTCATCATTATGGAGCCAGTACTCCATGTTAAGAAGCACTTTGGATATAAATAACAACATAAATATAGAAAATTACTCAAAGTTGCGCAGTATTTTAAAACGAAAATCTGAGGGATATCAGCAAAAAAGTCCAAAATATTCACTCCAGATGAAATTAATAAATTTATAAATGAAGCAGATGACCGTATATATCTTGCAACAAAGGTAAGAAAGCTAATTATTATATAGTATTTGTATTAAGTATAATGATGTATTATTTATTTAAATGTAAATACATAAAAGGGAAACGGCGATAATATTTAATTTCTTAACATTTATTCGTGCTAGGGTACATCCAATTTAACAAATCGTAACAGGTGTCCAGAAAAGTCGTTCATATGTATTTACTTGTTTACTCCTGCGCAGCACACAATGCACGTACCGGATTTATTTATCATCGAAGACTGATTCAGGGTTCAGGGAAAATTAGTTGCCATGGAGCATGGAGCGTTTCACCGGACAACAACGTGCTTTCTGCATTCGCGCGTATTATCAAAACAATAATTCGCTTATCACGGCTCGTCGTCTTTATAGAGCTGAGTATAATTTACACGACATAAACAGTGCGCCGAGTGTCAATTTAATTAAGAAATGGATAATCTGTATTTTATGTTATGTTAAAATAACATGCAGTGAAGATTTTTTAATGTGTGCCTGGCTACTTCGCTTCCGTACGGATTGCGATGGGTTTTGTCCAATCGACTCACGCACACGTTCAATGTTGTTTGCATCTCTGCTTGACCTTGGACGACCTGTAGAAGGTAAATTTAGTGTTGATCCAGTATTTTCAAACTTTTTAATCCATTTCTTAATTAAATTAACACTCGGCGCTCTGTTTATGTCGTGGAAATTATACTCAGCTCTATAAAGACGACGAGCCGTGATAAGCGAATTATTGTTTTGATAATACGTGCGAAAGCAGAAAGCACGTTGTTGTCCGGTGAAACACTCCATGGCAACTAATTTTCCCTGAACCAGTCTTGGATGATAAGTAAATCCGGTACGCGTATTGTTGGGTTTTCGCGACATCGCGTTGGTTGTGAGTTCAATCCTCGCCTCCTGACGTTTTTTTTATCTTATATTTTTGATATTTGATTGATACAATATACTTATTTGTAGTTTCTACTAATAAAAAAATATGTATTAGTTTTTTATCCTGTTCAGCAAAATCGAGGTAAGTACAGGCACGGTATAAATAGATATAGTCGGGTCGCGTTGTATCAAATAATAATAACCGAGGAGAAGCGCATCAGCAATTAATATCTCCGCTCTCCGCAACGTTGGACTCGACAGACTGCTCGCTGCTGCAGATGCGTTTGATGTAAAGACATCAAAACGATTTTTCTGAGTGGCTCTACTCGATATTGTTTGTACTCTGGTACGGGATGATCCACCATAAATGGAAACCCTCCTTATCTGTTTAATTTTACATTTTGGAGAAAAATGGTAAACACTAAAGTTGTAGAGTTTCACTTGAATTGTCTTGATGACCAATCTTTATTTATACAGGGTGTCTCAAAAAAACGCAGCGTCACAATGATTAATTTTTTTAAATAGAACACCCTGTATTCCAAAGAGATTTTCTTCGTGATTCCAAATATCTATATAGTTTATAATTCTTTTCTCTAATATTTTTGCCAATAGGTACATATTTGATATTTTTCGTGTATTTATTACCATCAGTCTTATTTTCCACCTTAGTTGTATCACCTTTTTGGCTTTATTGGTAACACAGTTTTGACTATGACAATGTCAATCATTAAAATCATAAAGTCAAAATAAATTTTACGGAAATTTGAGATTTTTTCCAATGTAATACTAAAAAATAAAATAATAAATAAATAAAAATAAGTAAATAATAATACCAAAACTTTCTATATGGAATCAGGAAGAAAATCTCATTAAATTGATAATATAATATACAGAGTGTTCCATTTAAAAACAATGGATCGGTTTTTTAAACACCCTGTATAAAAAAGATTTGGCCTCAAAAAAATTCAAGTGAAACCTTACAACTTTTGTATTAACCATTTTTCTCTAAACTGTAAAATAAGACAGTTAAGGGGAGTGTCCATTCATGGTAGATCCCTGTACGTATTCTCTATTCTTCGACAAGCTCTTCTTGGTTTCAGGTTGCATTAATTATGGGCATAATGGGTGCTTGCCGAACAAACGAGCTGCACCTCATGGATATTAAAGATGTCCAAAACCTTGGATCTGCTCTACTAATAACCATTCCTAAGACCAAAACCAAAATAGTGCGAACATTTACAATTCACGGGCAATTGTATGATATTTGTATATACGCCCAACTAACATCGACTCCACATCTCTTTTTTTGAATTGTAAAAAGGAAAGTGTACTGCTCAGAAAATTGGAATAAACAAATTTGGAGCCATGGGAAAGGAAATATCTCCCTTTTTAAACCTATCAAATCCAGAACAATACACGGGCCACTGTTTCCGAAGATCGTCTGCAACATTACTAGACATCACTACTTTAAAGACACGGAGGTTAGAAATCGACATCGGTGGCAGAAGGATATATAGACAATTCGCTTAATAATAAGAAGAATATCGGTGATAAAATTTTGCAGTCGGTCAAAGGAGGCGCACTAGGCGCAAGTACATCTACAAGTACTTATGTACATAATAGATCGACCAATAACGAAAACATTAGTTTCGATGTAAATAAGGCTTCTACACTAAATTTTACAAATTGTTCGAATATCACCATTAATTTTTGTAAAAATGACATAGATAAATAATTAAAATATTAATTGAATTTAAAATTGTAAAATGTTGTATACAGGCTGGCGAACCTCATACGCCTCGGACTCTCTATGGAAATCGGGAAAATATTCTTTAAATATTCCTTTATAGATGTATGAGAGATCATTGGGAGTACAATTTAGAATTATTAGGGTAATACAGGGCACTAAAAAAAAGATTAATATAAAACGTACAATTTTTTTAATGGAACACCCCACATTTTATGTCATTTCTGAATTGTAGGGATCAAATAAAGGTAAGTTACCGTTATGATATCCATACCCATCGCGCCATCACCAATGGTTTTTGATATATTTAAATTTGTAAAACTGCATGAAAATTAAAAAAAAAACAATTGTGTCTAAAACACTGTTATTACGCACACACATTAAATACAGTATTAAAAAATATATAAAACTTACAGAGCAACATTAAAATATTGTACTATATAATATCATTACATACAGAGTGTGCCATTTAAAATAAACAAGTTAACCGACTTTAAAAGACCAATTTTGTACAAGATTGATTTACAACCCTGTATATATTTCTTTAATTTCAAATATATTTTGTTTTGTGTTTGACTTTTTCATTTAATATCGTATTTAGTAGTGTGTATGTAACAGCAGTATTCTAGGCATAATACTAGTTCCTTAAAAAATTTCCTGCAATTTTACAAATTCAAAAATGTCTCAAAAACCATTGATTCTTGGCATAGAAAATATAACGATAGCTTACATTTATTTGATCCATAGAATTCAGAAATAAATTAAAATATAGAATGTTCTATTAAATTGTATGTTTGATAGGAATGTTTCTTCTGTAGCACCCTGTATAATCCCCAATAATTTTAAATGGTACTCCCAATGAACCCGCATCTACCTATAGAAAGAAAAATATTTTGCCGTAGGGAGACTCAGGCGTGTGTGGTGTAGATTCTGTAGATTAGATATAATAATAGTAATTAGTAGATTAAATCTCCGTCATTCCGTTAATTTCGTTATCACACTGTTTATTATTGTATGTAGTTCATAAATTCTAAATAAAGTATTTTAATATTATTATTATTATTTCATGGTAAGTTCAGTATTATATTTTGTCAATATTGCCTAACAAAACTGTATTTAATCTTGGCTATGACTCTCTTTTCTGATCGGCCCTGTATAATGATCGTAGAAAAAGTACAGTATTCTACTCGCATGTAATGGCCATTACTCACACGGATGAATTACGCAAACTTCATCCTCATGAATAATAGCTGTCATTACATGCTCGTTGAATAATATACTATTACTTTACTTAGGTGTATAGAGAAATGAATAGGATTTTATACCTCTTTTCACAAAATTAACTTAACAAATAAGAAGTCATATTTTTAAGAAAAGTGGTATATGTAAACTTATATCTATTTACATATACTAAAGCCATATTTACTCGCATAAAGTTAAGGTATAAGTACACTTATATCTCTTTTCATTGTGCTTTAGTTTAGACGCCTTCATGCAGTCGAAGAGGATCGTTGTTTTCTTAATTTTTAAAATATTGCCTTATTTTAAGCGTGGCACATATTTTGTTTAAGTATATTAGTATCTGATTGTACAGTATATTTTATGTCTTATTTTCTACAGCGGTTTTTAGTTGTTTCTTGTTAATTAAATAAACAGTAATTTGAGGTTAGGATGTCACAACGTGCTAAACGTATCCTGAAATTAGTGGTATAGTAAGCAGTTCAAGCTACTCCGGTAACAAATGCAAAAGCAAGTAAGTAAAAACAAGAAATTAATAATAAAAAGAGAAAAAGAAATATCCGTGTTCGATTGAACATCCCAGAGACTGGGTATATCTTGTTCGTTTATGTGGTGTAAAAAAAACATTTGAAGTCATTGAAATGTCCCGAAATAATGTTTTTGAATTTCCTGCACTACTTAAAACGTTTCTTCAACAAAGAAAAATTAATGAAGATGGCCAGAAAGTAGTATGGAGTGACATCAAATCGCTTTGTTATTCCAAAGAACTGGGCATTATACTATATAAAACATCTCTTGACGAAGAACAAGCATTTCAGAAACTGAATTTTTTGCGAAAAGGAAAAACTTAGCCGAAAAAGTTGAAAATACCTGAAACTTATAAAGGCGCAAACCCCATAAGTATAGAGAAAAAAAAAAGAATCTTGTTGAAATGCTACCCTACGTAAGCGAAACATTCCATGAGTTGTATAAAAATTTTATCACAATAGATGATGTGAGAGATGTTTTACCTGATGAATCGGATGAATCAGAAGAGGATTAAATGAAAACAGAAAATGTATCTTTCTTTGTTATACGTGCAGTTTAAAACTGCCAAAAATTAAAAATGTTTCAAAAATATTGCAATAAAATTTTGTGAAAAGAGGTATATGTACTCTTTTTTTCAAAAAAACCCTTTCTAATATTATTTTTTTATATTTTGACAAAAGAAATAATACCTACCAAAAATTAAAACATTCCGTACTTTAGTAAAAAAAAGTATTAGGGCATACAATAATTATTTGAAATTAAATATTCAAAATCTTATTTTTTACTTATATCCTTTTCACATACATGAGCCATATAATCCCAAGAACTTTACAACCTGCAAATTCTGTATACACTCAGAATTTAAAGATATGTGATCTATTAGTATAGACATTCCGTACATCTATTTGGCACCCAGCACAATTTCATTGGTCAGATTCGAATTTAAAACCAATCAGAGTTTGAGTGCGAAATCTACACAGATTTGGGCATAAGATGTGTCTGTTTTTGTTATGACATTCCTTACGCGCGTTTGACACCGATTTACATTCCGCATTCGAATCTGATCATGAAATTGCGCTGGGTGCCAAATAGATGTACAGATGCCTCAGTTACAGATAATGTTGTAATTACCAATTTTTAAAAGCTATAGCAGCTTAAACTGTTGTAATGATTGCTGTTGATTAAAAATAATTAAACCTTTTCTTTTTAAGGACTGTATCTAACCATCACATAACCGTAGTAAGAGATGTCAGCTCACCTATTCTTGTTGATGAATACAGCAGGCATTCACCTATTCCTAGGTAAGGTAAATTTAAGAACATGTACATCTCTCTTTATTCTGGATCTTTATCACTGGATTCGTGTCGACGTTGTGGCTAATTGTATTCGCTTAAGATCATTACGTGACAAAGTAATATTTTATATATTTTTTAGAGATGCTATTTTTTAAGTTTAAGAAAATTTTAACTATGCTATTTACATACTTTTTATTAGAATTCATTATTGTTGTCATTAACATACATATTATTTTACGTGTGACAGGAAAATGAACAATTAAAAATTTGTTACTATACACGGGAGATAAAAGATTAATTTACCTTATACGTATGGAATTTGTTAATAATTAAAAACTTATTTTGAACAAAATGTTTCTAGTAATATTGAAATATGTACTGGGGACATTAACATTAACATTATGAATGAAAAAGATAATCTAGTGAATGAATATTTGTCATTGATGGGGCAACATGGTTTCCTTTCATATATTAATTCACCCACTCGAATAATTAACACTACTGCATCCTGCTTAGACCACATATTTATTAGGCAAAAATTAAGAAGTCAAAATATTATTTATAAAGCTTATAGGCTGCATTGTAACATAACAGACCACTTACCAGTATTGTTGCATATTAGCCTTGAAAAGCAACAAGAAATAACAAAATAAATACAAAAGTAGATAGCTATGAGTTCTTAGATTATAATTTATTTAAAGAAAAAATTGCATCACAGGACTGGATTGAGGTTTTAGAGTGTGATAGTGCCGGGGAAGCGGCTGAAGTTTTTATGAATCTGTTTCTAAAAATAAAAAGGGAATCAACAACTTTGCGAAATACCAAGATAAACTACAATAAAAAAAATTAAGAAATGGATTACTGATGGGTTGGTAAATTCTATTAAACACCGTGATTAACTTAAAAAAAACTACATAAGAATTTCTCCTTTGCTTTGGAGGTTGAATATAAAAACTATAGAAACCTATTAAATAAATTATTAAAAGCTCAAAAGTACAAATTGTATAAAGAACAAATAGATACCAACAAAAATAATCTTAAAAAAATGTACGAAATCATTAAAGATGCAACAAATATAGGTAATATTAAACAAAGAACAACTTTCTCCATTGTTGATGACAACGAAACTGCTTTTTTTGATAACCTTGAAATGTCTAACTATTGTAATGAGTGCTTTGTGAATATTGGATCGAAAATGGCAAGTAAAATTAATTCTCCCAATTGTCATTTTAAAATAAAAAACAACACTGCATCTATTTTCCTGACTCCTGTAACGGAACAAGAAATAATACAACAAATCTCCTCTTTAAAAGATGACAGTGCCCCAGGCTCAGATGGAATCGTTCTTTTTATGTAGTGGAACTACTTTTGATTGTTTAAGTATATTAAGAAATTGTCCCAACTCTACTGACCTATTTATAATAAAAGTCAAATATGGCCCTATTTCACTGGCAGAGCCGCATAGAACCCTACCCGGTACATCATCAAAACCAGCCGAATTCAAGCTTTTTAGGCTCTTTATAGCTTCAACCACTTCATCTGTGTCAAAAGGAGAAAAAAAGCATGGAGTTCATTTTTCGCTCGCATTTTGTGCAGTTTTTGGTGGTAAAATTCATACGGCTAATCATATCTACCACTGATGTACAGAAAAACTTACCAAACATATCAGCAACCTTTTTTTGGTTTTGAATAATATTGTTATCAATGTTTTTGAGAACGATTGTTGTTATATAAGAGGTGCCCCTACCTAACTTATTATTAGCAAAATTCCATAATGCTTCCGTTTTATTATTTGAGTTATTGAATTTTTGTGCAGGAAATGCTCTCTTTTCTTTTTCAATATCATTTTTTAGCATTTTTTTACCATATTTATATTGTTCATCCAAGTAATTATTAGGAACAATTTTCCTAAGAAAATTTAGGCTTTTTAAACTATCAAGATCAACAATTAACTCTTCAGAGAATTTAATATTTTGCTTTTTAGGTATCTGTGATACTTTTAGTTCTTTTTTCGGAAAACACAATTCAAAATTCCATGATACCTCTGACATAAATTTCTCAAAGATTTCATCAATGTCATTACAATATGGATTCAAGATAAGCTGAGACCTTCCAAATAGTGTCTTAAATTCGTGCATGCTCTCAGTATTAAACTTCCTAGCCAAAACATTTTTTTCAGGAGTTTCCTGTGGTACTCTCTCCCTTTAGGTTTGTCACAATATAATCAATCGATGTTGCCGTAAGGTATCACAGCAACATATATTTTGATATACTGGTTGGGCCAGTCACCAATGATTGTAAATTAAAAGAACACAACAAGTCAAGCAACTGTTTTGTTTCCATTGAACTATTGCTAACATAAATCAGCAAACAGAACATTTTATCCATAAATATTTTAAAATTAGAATTTGGGGCCCTATACAATGATATCAAGCACAAACAATTCCTAAAAGTAACTGCTGAACACTCAAAATGAGATTCAGAAGACATTGATTCCACAAGGGCGTTTGCTTTACATTCAAACAATTGGCTACTTTTAATGAAAATAGCGGATCCGCCATAATTACTTGTCCTACAAAAGCTGGAAACAAGGTCATAACCTGATCGCTTCAAATTATCAATATTTTGCAAACTAATCCAATGTTCAGAAAAAGTAAGAAATGTTGGTGCCAGTTGTCCTAACAGTAATTCGATAAGAGATATTTTATTAAGCAAGCTTTGCACACTTACATTAAACAAAATATTTTGTTCGTTGTCAACTTGATTTTCGTTTATTATGGTTGGCGCAGGCAACTCTCTCCCGGCGGCGTTGGCTCGTTCTCGTCCTGCGTTTTTTGAAAATTTTCCCTTCGAAATACATATCTCCTTACAGCTGCTCCTTGCAGCCACAAGTATGGATCGGACACTCTTTTATGAAAACTTATTGGAAATTCCACTCGAAAGGATGAAGATGTCTCATTCTCTTTTAATTTCTCGCAATGAAACTCCATATCAGGTGCTACATTTTTCAAATGTCCTAGTAGTTCTAATTGATGATAATGGTGGTGTAGTTACAGGATCGATCTGCTTTAGTAAAATAGAGTCAGTATGAAACATTTGAAGATTTTGTGTTTGAATAGCCCTTCCACATTGGAAAAAGCTATCTTTTTTCTAATATTTAAAAAATATGCCATACAAATCTTCGTTTGTGACACCAGCACCCCCACTTTTCAAATTGATGAGCATTTTGGTTGTAATGTCCTTAGATTTGTTAGGTAATATATTGATGATGCTATGTTCACTTCTTCTCGAATTTCATTATGAATAACGTTTGTTTTTCAGATTTTCATACTTATTTTGCTTGTTTTTGGACAATTTAATTTGCCCAGAAGTTCAATTTTCTGTATTTTCGTTATTATGTATCTAAAGTCAAAAACTAAATAATTATTTTATTTTATTTTTGTCAACAATTGTCTGAGAAAAGTGGATTATTGCTTATTTGTCTTTTGTATATTAGTCACTTGAGAAAATTATTGTACTCGGCCTAAGGCCTGGCTAGTTTAACTCGCTAATATTGTGGCGTTATTTTGCTACTAAAGATTGCGAACGGTTAGTTCTTAATGCAAAGGCCGGGGTTCTGGGCATATGACCTTTGTGCACTTAAATTGGGCGCCACGTAATTTGGAAGAGATACTGCAAGTTATATAGTCTAGAAAATCACAAAACCTAGGTTGTCTTTAATAGATGTTAATTGTATTTTCAAGAACGAAATGGGGAAAACAGTCAAGTAGTAAACACTTCAAACATAAACAAAACATGTATCCTTTATTCATAAGAATATCTACCCTCTTCGTTGGGAATAACATATAATTAAAATATGAAGATATAATCCATTTCTACAGTATTAAAAAAAGATAAAGTTATGAAGGAGGTTATCTTGGTAACGCTTACCTCTTGGGTGTTTTATTTAAAATAAATTATACCTAGAGGGAAAAGACTCATGAATCTTTTTTTCCAGGGTTATTAAATAGGTTTATCTGTGTTATTAAATAGGTTTATCTGTACCAAGTGAGCCGAACAATTAAAGGTAAAAAGTTATATGAATTAGTTAATGATAAAGTGTAAAATTTTATACTAGGTAGACAGCTGATCTTTTACATAATAGAAGGAAATAACTGGCCTTGAGTTATTCCCGTCAGCTGTATAAATGCTTCCCTTTCTGAGGTTCTTGTGGCTTATTGTTCCCTTCTGTAATCATGTGAAATTCCGGACCAAACTGATTTTTCTACTCCACGCTACCCATGAAGCATGGAAGTTTAAGATATGAAGCAATTGTAAAATATCCAGCTACAACCTTATTAGAAACGGTTTTCGATGCTGGTAACAGAAGACATAATGCCAATATTCAAATTATTCTATAATGGCAAGAATTGTTTTAAAATAAAACTACCCTGGTTATTCTGTTTCTATTTACCGTATAGCCGTTTTATAATCAAAGATTTTTTTACAGAATGCCGTAACTGTTTTCAAGAGATATTTGCTTAATAAGTTGAGAAGAATAATACTGATCGATATATTGCTATAGCGCGCTAAAGGCAAGAAGTCGGTCGAACAGAAAAGTGTTACTTTTCCTTTCACCTTGTATATTGACAATCATTTTTTTGACTTCCCTGGTACCTATTTGACATGTTGTTTTTTAATTTATTTTCGTGAAGTATAGTATTAATAAAAAAAATCGTTGAGAGGAAATAGGTCTATCCTCTCAATACTAAGCCTTATTATTTTTCTGCATACCCCAAAATGGGATTTAGCAGCCAATATCTCGAGAACCGCTCGAACGATTTCGTCGGTGCAATGATAACTTTTGATCAGGAACTCGAAAACAACATCACATCAAAACTTAAGTCAATTTGACCGGAACCACTTTTCCATAAGCTCCCTGCGGGGTCCTTTGAAATACTCGTTTACTGTTTTACGGCAAGCACCAACTTTTATGAAGAATAACATTTTCTGAGAATCCAATAATAAAGTTTCACATAGGTTGCATACTTTTTTGGACACACTGTAGAATGAACATTAGTGTCACGATTTCTCGAGTCATCCTCGTAACCACAATCAGGAATGACGTCATATTTAAATATTAACTTGCATGAAACATAATGACTAAAGATGAGAATTAATGCAAAAGAAGACAATCTTTATTGGGAAATTAAGGCAATATTGAATTAATAAGATAGTATGTAGTGAATCAGTGGCCTGAATTAGTATATCAAAAGTATGTTTTATTACTATAAGAAAACCAACCATGAAGAAAGGTTAACAGTTCTTATCAACATTAAGTAAAAAGAAAGTTAAAGACTGTCTGATACTTCGTGGCTTAATAACTTAATGTTTGCTTAAGTTATGAAATAATGTATGTTCTAAATAAATACAAATAAGAGTAAACATGTAACAAATACATTTAAGGGTTAAGTGTAATTTTTCCAGAGAGTTAATTAAATAAATACATTCAAGGCATAATATATGAAAACAATTATTGTAAAAATTATCTTAAAAAAAAAAACAGGTAGCATTTACTTATAATATCTTCATGAAAAATTAAATGCTACAATATACAACAGAACATTAACACCATTACTGGTGGTGAAAAACTCATAAAGTAGGATTGTGCTTACAAAATGTCAATACATAATTTTTTATTACTAAGAGTATAACATTATTATTGTTTGTCATATCAAACAAGAAAATACTAAAACTGAGCTTTATCCACAATACCGAAACAGAATTTTTGCACTCGATGCGCGTTTCGCTAACCGTGTTAGCATCATCAGGAGATGAGTTTTAATCATCTCATTCTGTTTTGGTATTGTGGATAAAGCTCAGTTTTAGTACATATTGCCGAAGGTTCCAAACCCCAACATAAACAAGAAAATAATTGATTTTTTATATTAACCATTAACAACTTTCAGGACATTAACGCCTGATCTAGTCCACAGTAGTCGCAAACATAGCAGTAGATCGATATCTCCTAATAGTAGAAGACGAAGAGAAGCCCACAGAAAGCATAGGAGGGATAAAGAGAGAGCCAGAGAAAAGAAAAGAATATCTAGGTATGTGGAATATGAGACTTGTTTTATAAGTGTTGCGTCTAAATTAAGTTTTTGCCGGTATCACGTTTGCACGTATATGTATATTGGACTTTGGTAATATATTATACTATGATATTCTGATGCTCTTTAAGTTCCAAAGCAATTAATATAAATGAGCTTCTACCTACGATGTACTGATACAGATGTACTGCTTAGATGCAACGAAAGTATGCCTCTAAATAATAGTTTGTCTGTATTATTATCGAAGCGCAAATATATTCAGGCTGTATTTGGGTTGCAGTGACTAGCAGACTGCACAAATTTTAAAATTTACGGCACATGTGAATGGTGAGCGGACGCGTTCTGTATGCACCGATAATTTTATAGTAAACATTAAACAAATTAGTTCAGTGTAAGCTGTGTGAAAAGTTTTTTTCATAATGTTTCTATTAAAGTAAAAGAAAATATCAACAAGAGTATTGCCGATTGCCCGAGTCTATTTTGGTTTTGGGATAGATGTAGCAGCATTGTTGTAAGCAATTTAAAAGTGTTAACGATATTGGATAGTCTTGAACAAAAGCCCGAGGATATGTTAAATGAAACAAAAGAGTGTTTTAACAATAGTCAAAGCCTCCTCCGTAACGGTATAGTTCAACTCCGATCGCGCGATCACCACTGTCTTCTTGAATTTGGTACAAACAAGCTCCAAGCGAACGGTTCTAATTTAGTTTGATATAACTCAAAATCGCTGAAAATTCATTCATCCAATCTGACCCCAAAATAACTTGTTTTGAAAGGTTGGGTACCACCAAGATAACAAAAACAAACGACACATCGACCCATGACACATTCAGGTAAAGTTGGCTCTTGACACTCTGTGTTTTTTAAAGCACTATGAATACGAACACCACTAGTCAGTAAAGTTGGTATTTCAGGGTTAATCTCCAAAATCCTATCCATAAATTCCTCGCTGACACAACTAACGCCACTGTCACAGAGAATATCTACTCCCAGCTTACAATCCAATATTTCAATATATTTTATTAAATGAAACTTGGAGTTTCCTCTTTAGCTATTTTTGAGTCTATATCATCTTTGGAAGAGGCTATCTAAATTATTGATAGCTTTTACTAAGACCAATTCTTGTCTCAGAGTCATAATTATTTTCTTATAGTCTTCGAATAATCCTAGAAACAGTTTTAAAGGTATAGATAAATTGAATTGGAATCATTATTTCATCATTATAATCAAAATTTGAGCAAATGAATGGTTGTAACTCTGAACCACTAATTGAATTGCCAATGTATAGCTTTTCGGTTACATTTGAGATATCCATTATTTTAAAACTAATTGAAGGAATCCACGATTTTCTCGTGTTAACTGTGCGATGTTCTTTTTTATACTGCTCTTGTTATTCTATTTCCTTTTTCCTTTGAGTTGAGATTAATTTCAATAGGTTTAAGAATAGCAGTTCTGTTATATCTAATAACCATATTGGAAATTATTGTTTTTGATATGCGATCTGACTTATGGTTTCGTTTGATACAATCTCCAATTTGATCAACTAACTTAACGATAAGATTGTTAATAATTGTTCTAATGCTGACTGGAAAATAAATTATGAGTTATGGTCATTATTCTCGTATTTTATATTCAGGCGCTGCAGCAGGTTAAAATTGATGAAATATGTGACTGTCTTGCCATTATTGAACGATCAGTCACAAATATTGCAATCGATGCAAATAATCTGCTAATATTACAACCTGCTCCGTTCATTCAGTATATGTGGATTTTTTTCCTTAATTGCCAATAGTTGAATTGAATCATCTTTTATGACGTCATTTTTGTTAGTGCAGACTATATTGAATTTTAAGGTTTTAGTAAATACTCAACTCCACCTATTCCTGTAGGTCATCTTATTCGTGTTCAATGTTTGAGGTGTGCAGATGATCATGTTATAGTTTTTCAAATGTGATTTATTTATTTATTTATTTATTCACAAAGATATCTACAGCCGGCAGCCAATTACAGATATCTACTTAATACTACAAAATACATTTAATATTCACCTATCACACTACATAGACAATAATGTATACAACCTACAATCTAATTAGTCACATAATTTTCGGTCAATGATTTCTTTACATTGCTTCAGCGTTAACACATCAATATCAAGATCAGAGCAATACTGGTCGAAAATTGCACACATTTTATATATTGGAGAAGTTTTATAGAGATTTATTCGAGGGAAATTCAAATAAAAAGTGTTTGAGTTTCTAGTATTGGTTCTGTTAATTGCAAAAGGAAGCTGACAAAGAATATCAGCACAATCAATGTTTCCTTTCAACAGTCTAAACATGGTGCAAAGTAGTACTTTATCCCTTCTCCTCTCAAGTGGCAGTCTCTGAAATACATCTAACAGATACTCATGATCACATCCTCTCTGTGGCTACACACCATATTTCCTAAAATACAGGGATTTCACAAATTTCCTCTGAGCTCTTTCAATCGAAGAAATCCAAATGTCATACTGTGGCGACCAAATAACAGATGTATATTCTAAAATTGGAACAACTAAGCTGTCAAAAAGATAGAGAGATAAATTAATGTCAAAATGTTTCGAATTTCTTGAGATAAAACCTGCTATTTTCTGAGCGCTTTCAATTTTAGCTAGAATGTGAGTGTCAATGGTAAGATTTACATCAAATATTACACCAAAATCCTTTTGCGTGACAACTTTTTTAATTTTATTATTTTTGTAGGTATAATCAAATTGAACGATATTTTTATTTAAAGAGAAAGTCATACAGCTACATTTATTGATATTTAAGTTAAACGAATTGCTGTCACACCAATTGGCATATTACAGAAATCATCTTGAAGGATTCAATTGAATTGATTGGAAAAAAACACTTAAAATCGTCAGCAAAAAGCAGACCCCCAGCATTCTCAAGTCCATCAACAATACTGTTAATAGTGGCTGAAAAAAGAAGAGGGCCAAGATTAGATCCCTGGGGAACTCCTGAAGTGCTTCTGTATACAACTGATTGGCACTCCTTGATTTCGACATATTAAAACCTGTTGTTTAGATAGGATTGGATTAAATTTACGAGATATGGAGGAAAATAAATTTTTTTAGAGCTTCCAAAATTATACAGTGTCTTACCTTGTTACAGGCTTTTTCCATATCTGTATATATCTCGTCAACTTGTGACTTATTATTTATAATTTCATGTATATATTGACAAAATATTGTTAAGTTAGTAATAGTGGACCTCTTTGGGAAAAACCATGCTGACATGGTTATTTTGCCTGAAATTTCACCAAATAACCAATCAAATATAATTATTTCAAAAATCTTTGACACTGCACTAACAATGCTAATAGGTCGGTAGTTTTTTATGTCTTGTCTGGAACCGGATTTAAAAATAGGTATTACTTTGGTAGTTTTTCACTTGTCTGGATATTTGCAAGTCTTCAGAATAAGATTAAATAGTGTCTTAAGTGGGAATATGAAGTAATCCCTACACCCTTTAAGAATATATACAGGCACACCATCTGGGCCTATAGCTTTATTGCCTTTTAACTTTTTAATAGCAGTTACTATTTCGAATTATTTTATTAAATTATCACAAAAATGAGAAGAGATTAAAGTTTCCAAACAATTGATATCATTATCATTTACAAAGACAGACCTGAAGAAAGTGGCAACACATTCAGCAACATTTTGTGGACCAGTATATGTACAATCATTAAGTGTCATTTCTTCGAAAATACCAGGATTATCCTTAAGGCTATTTACATAAGACCAAAAAAGCTTTGGATTCATTTTTAGACTATTTTTGACATCGTGCAGATAATTTGAGTGGGTCAATTTTATCATATGCTTAATAGTAATACGTGCTCGCAAAAATTTAGACCTCCAGTAATGCGATCTATACTTCCTAGACTTTAGAAAATATAGATATTTTCTTTTTATAAGATTTATAATTTGGTTATTAAACCATACAGGGTATTTTTTTGATGATTGAGACGATTGAGGGACACACTTGCTAAAAATACTGTCGACAATGCTATAGAATGTGGTCACAGCCAAATTAACGTCAACAATTGAATCCAACATAACCCAGCTCTGATTTTTAAGTAAAGTATACATTAACAGGACGTCAGCCTTTTTGAAATTCAATTTGGTTGTAGATACAAGTCGACAACTCGGGACATAATACTTGATTTTTAGCCTTATACTTAAACACGGGTGATTGTGAATTGGTGCAAGAGATTCATCAGTAGTGTCAACATCGATATTATAAAACGAACTTATGACAAGATCCAGAATGGCACCATTAACATTTCTCACTTGATTTGTTTGTGACAAATTATTTAATGCCAAAAATGACTTGAGCAGATTTAAGTTGGAGCAGTGAGAGATGGGATTCACGTAAGAAGGAATATTAAAATCCCTATTATAAGTATTTCATGATTTGGACTACCGATTAGAGTGGATTCTATCTAGTCGTAAAAATATTCATACGTAGAATCTGGACTATCAGGCACAACATAGACAAGTACCAATTACAGGAATGAGTTTCTGGAAAGTTTAATTTTAATACACAAGGCTTCTTGGTTATCATCAAATAATTTCAGTTCAGTTACAATATAACATTCCTTAATCGCAATTAGAACCTCACCACCTTGAGTTTTTCCAGTAATGGATTGGTTTCTGTCTTTCCTAAAACAGATCCTGCCTATTAAGTTAAATACAAAAGTATGGATAGAATCATTCAACCACGTTTCAGAGATTGCCACAATCTCGTAGTCCATATCTACTAGATTAAATTTCATTATTTCAAGTTTAGTTTTGAGACCCCTACAATTTTGATAAAATATAGATAAATTATCATTTAGGTGGCTTCTACATTGGTCACCACTGTGCAAAAATTTTCATTCAAATTCAACATATGGAGTATTTTGAGAAGGATAATCGCACATAACACTATATGAACCATAAACAATAGAGTTGTCTAAACTGTCAACATTAGAAGTTTTGTTTTTAATATGTATTAAATTACTGACTTTACTTTTTTCGGAAGGGAGGTTATCAACAGCCTTACCAATATTCCTTGCCAGCCTATTCAGACCGAACTTACTAAGATATGGTGTGTTCCTGACAAAATTTTTCTTATCAAAGGTAGTATCAGTAGTGACAATTCTAATATTATCATTGAAATACATTAAGCTATACATGATATTATTAATTACGTTGTTGGTAGCAGGATAAGATTCAGAGAAAAATTAATTGTTAATTGGTGTAGAACAAATTAGTAAATTCGTGAAGAAGCATTTGTTGGCTAAAACTGCTACATACTTTTCAGAGAAATTCTTAATGTCAGAGCTCACTAAAACGATTACACAATCCCCATCCATAAATTTTTCCAGATAAGTATCAATGTCTTTTACCAACAAGTCAAAAGGGGCATTAGGCTTGCAAACACTTTGTAGAGAATAGTCTTTGGATAAGTACTTACGAAGGTAGGGATCAAGACATTTCCCAAATCCATCAGTTAGGAATAAGGCCTTCCTTGATCGATTGACATTTCCCTTACAGAATGACTGTTTATCTTCGATGTTGTTGCTAGCAGCGGGAGTTTGAGTTAACTCTTCAGATAAAGGAATGCCATAGTTGCTGGCATTTCTGGCTCGGTTGAGCTCCTCAGCATAGATTTTGTTATCAGATTCAAGCAGTCTTAAAGCCGACAACATGTCCTCCCTGTTGCTTTGCACTTCCATTAGTTGCACTTTTAAGTTATTGATGGTGGATAAATTTTAATTTATAACTGAATGAAGGTCACTAATCATGCATTCCAGTTCCTCAATCACTTTGTCAAGGTCTTGGTCAAAAGAAGATTCGGTCAGTAAATTACAATCTATATACTCGCTTTCATTTGTTTGAGTGCTCTTCGAAAAGTGTTGAAAAAGTGTTTGGGTTTGCGTCTCAGCTTTTATGACAAGAGGTTGACATATTATTGCTACACTTTCAGAGGATTTGTGAAAGTGGGTGTTGATAAATTTTTGTTGTCCATCAACTTGCTTTTCTAAGATGTCAATTTTAGAATCCTTTTCTACAATTTCCTTAACTAAGTTTTCCTCGTGTCTTGAGACGTCCTCTACCACAGACACAGAGTTTCGCTTAAGCCTTGGAATGTGGTTTTCCTTTTCGATATTCTCCTTTTTAAGCTCAGCAATAACAGCATGCAAAACGTCAAAGGTGTCTGGATCGTGATCAGTGACAATATCTAAACATTGGGGTGAGAAAATAAAGAGACTGTCTTTAATTAATGTGTACTGCTTATTAGATCGGGTCCAACAGCTCCTGTGCATAGTATTGTGGCAGACAACACGAAAAAAACAAAGTTGTCTCTTTGTTTCTGCAGCATTTGAAAGATGCCATTATGGTATACTTAAGGCTTTATAAATACACTTTACACTTAATACTCTTTATACTCTACACTTCTTTTATACTTCAATAAAACATTCTTACACCACGCTTTAATAATTTACTACACTCCAAAAAGAAAGAAAATGGAATAACGATGGGAATTTGGAACGCAGCATCCATTTATGGAATGTAAACAACACATTTGAACTCAAGCATTTTTCAAGATTTTTGCGGTAAAACGGCCTCGCGGATGGAAATTTAAAGCACAATATAATCGTAGATACTAACTTTATCTAACTAGACACTTTAAACTAATTTTTTACTCAATCTCAACCCAAAATATTGAGTTTGGAGCAGAGCGGAATTTCAACGTCCTTGCTTAAACTACGTTCTCAATCCCTAATATGAAACGATGTTGAGCGCTCGTCTATCAATGCTCTTTCTTCATGTTAAATGTTAGTAGTCAATGATGCTATCTTTACATTTTTGGAGGGCCTATATTTGGGTATCAATAATGGGGAGGCTGCTGCAGCGGCGTTCTGTGATCTTTCGAATGCATTTGATTGTGTAAATCATGGAATTCTGCTGCAGAAGCTTTCTCATTGTAGGTTTAGGGGAGTAGCCTTGGTATGGCTGAAGTATTATCTGTCAAATCGGAAACAAAAAGTTAGCATTAATTTCGCCGAATCTGATGTCTTAGTGAATTCCTGGGGTGTCCCTCAGGGCTCTGTCCTGGGGCCCTTACTGTTTTTGATTTTCATAAACGACTTGGCCTCCTTGGACATCACAGGCCATTTTACGTTGTTTGCTGATGACACCACAATCTTGTGGTGTCATTGCAGGACACAGTTTTATCAGATCTCATGAAGATGACATCTTGGTGCAATGCAAATCTTAACGTATTTAACTTTGCCAAAACCAATATTGTGTCCTTTAGATCAGACCGAGTTTTTAATATTTCTCTTAACAATATTTCTATTGCGAATAGACCCAATAAATGTTTCTAGGTTTAACTGTTGACAACAAGCTAAGTTTTGAGGGACATGTTGTTGCACTTGGCAAAAATATTTCTTCTGGTTTTTATGCAGTCAGAGTTACTGCTGGTGCGCTGGGAAAGTCCATGGGAAAGAATGTTTATTATGCCCTTGTGGAATCTAGGATGAGATATGGAAATATTGCTTCTGTGGATTGTGTAGCCAGTATCTGTCTAATTCAATATTTTTAATTCAAAAACGTGCTATTAGATATTTATGTAGTGCTAGTAGTAGAGATTCTTGTCGAGCTCTATTTAAAGCGGAAAGAATTTTAGCCGAATGTTCTTTGTTTATTGTAGAAACAGCATCACTTATTCACAAAAATCGTGAAAAACTGAACACTAGCAATATTACCAATACAACAAGGCAAATACACAATTTACCTCTTCCCATTCCCCACCCATATTTAGTAAAGAGATCTGTAATCTCTGAAAGTATAAATGTATATAACTGTTGGGGAAACACCCAAACATGTAATAACTTTCGTTTTTCACCGTATAGTTTGGTGACCCTGTATTTATGTAGATAGATAGATAAGATAGATAATTTATTGGTGTCAATAACTTTACAGTCTTACACAAGTCATAAAATTAAGAAGAATGAAGTACATGAGTTGTTAAAAATAAGGTTCAATCACTAAGAAACAGAAAATAAAATAACAATAGAAACAATACAAACCTACAACCCACAAGTCAACATAATTTAAAATGACAGACAGACAGAACCGTATAAATATAGGCAAATATGCTATTAAGTATAGATTTAAGATATAACATGGGCATAGGCTGGTTAAGGATACAATAATAATAAAATAAAATGCACCTACACTACAATAAATTTTACTAGAGCAAGTCTTGATCAGGATCTGAGCTCATATGTCATATATTCAGAGGCGTGGTTATAAACTCATCAACAGAGTAAAAGTTGTGTTTTAAGAGAGTATCTCTGATCAGAACTTTAAAATTTTTCAGAGTCAGCTGGCGAGTGGAGCATTGTAATTTATTGTAAAGATTAAGGGGCAGTGAATTATTTTTTGACTTTTGCAGTTTTAGATAAGGGAGCCTTAATAATTGCTCTGCACCTCTTGTGTTATAAGAATTTTTTTTATATTTATCTTTATTTTTATGAGTTTCAACGAGGCAGTTAAGGATGTAAATACACGGAAGGGTTAAATTTTGTAAATCCATAAAAAACGGCCGACAGTGGTTCCTACAGTGAAGCCCCAAAATTATCCTCAAGGCTCTCTTCTGGAGTCGAAAACTCTTATTGAGTGAGAAGAATTACCCCAAAGAACCACACCATA
>JAEQML010054355.1:0-38292 GCA_016904865.1 Pissodes strobi | reverse complement strand
GGTATAGGTTATAACTGAAACATTCATTTAATGTCACATAGCGACGTTTCGCTCATAATATTGAGCTTTATCAAGCATGTCTATTTTTCCTGGAGTTTATGCTCACTCGATAAAGTAATGTGATCACATTACTTACTTACATACAAATTCGTGGCATCCAAATACATTATAAAAGATGATGGTTCTGATGGATCATAATTTGGAATAAATTTATTATTGGCGATATGCTTCCTCTCAGTACACTGACTTATTCCGCCGCGAATGTCATTTTTAAAAAAGTGAATCATATCAATATCTGTCAACAACTCTAGCTCCACCTTGGTCATGCGCAACATACAATCAAACGACAAACTTGGTAACGTGTAGTATTGAATAGGATCTAATTTATATGTTCAAATACATCGCATAAAAGGAGGATGTCAGATTTTAAATACAAATCTGAATATTCAGCAAGATTCTTACAATTAAATACGCGCTAAACTAGTGTAGCTCTCTCATAATCTGCGTCAGAAATGTGTTCCCCATTTAGTTCATCATAAAATTCATTTTTTGTTGGAAGAATTGGATTAGCCATCTTTTTTAAATCGGTGATGAAACTGTATGGAAATACACCCTTTTGACGCATAAGATCAAATTTTTCATTATCGGAGAAATGTTTTTTTGTTTCCCTAAAATGATCATTGGATAAACCACTTCCTAAATTTGCCAAAGACGATGATAAAAATTTAAAACTATCTATAAATCGTAACTTTAAATACTTCTTTTTCAAAGCCCCATTTTTGTCAACATAATCATGCATATAGATGCTCTTTGTGAATGCAACATACTTTTCTTTGCTTTGAGCTATAACATCAATTTTGTCCCCATACCTACATAACTCTTTTATAAACATATGACAATCATACCCGCTCAAATTATGAAATACTATTGGAACAAAATTGGGCAACTTGTAATTAACGTTACATATTCCATGGGCTGCACCCCTAAATTTCCCGGTAAGGTGACAATGGTCGCGAACTTTTTTCTCATCACCGTCTTCAAACGGTTGTTCACAAATGTTACAAACTTTACTATTTCTAAATTGAATCTTCTCCTCATTATTCAAGGGAATCATTGGTTTAAAATCCTTTAAATAGGAGTTATATAACCCCTTTAAATCAATTTCTAGGCGAGACACAAACTCTTTTGCAGCGTCATGACCTCGATATAGCTCAAACTTGGAAAGAGAATCGTCAAAAGAGCATTTAATTAAATATGCGAAGGAGTGAGGTTCATGTTTGACACTTTTTAATGTATAAGATTTTCTTGGATCTGGTTCTGTATTAGCAACCGGTTTCAGAATTGATTCAAAATCTGCATAAACAACAAATGGCACCCTCAATTGTTTTTCAAAATGTTCAAATTTTAAAATATTTTCCGGAACGTGTTTACCAAATTTGTCAAGTTTATGGTTCACTGTTGGTATTGTTGTATATACATGATTACAATCGTGACTCTGATGCATAGCCAAAGATCTTGCTGTGTGAAAATACAATAAACATCCATCACAAAAATAAATTTTGTGTTCATGAGAATTTATCTGATTGGAAACTAGTCGAGACAAATTTTTGATCCAACAATAATGTGTCTGTACACATGCTGATTCACATCTATGATCACCATCATTATTATCGCAATCTTTGGTTACCATCAGTAAATTAATATGTATATTCAATTTCTTGGGGGCATACCGTAATGGACCAACAACTTCCCAAATCAGTTTATTCTTTTCAAATTTGCTTTCGAGACCGTAGACATTAATAGATATATTATTCGATTCTTCAAAATGTTTAATATCACATTACAGGAAAATTCATACCTGCTGTGTTGAATAATGTGGAAAAATGTGGGTATGATGAGATTTGATCGGGGAATGCTCTAACAGGACACAGTGCAGATGTTACAGCCCACATAAAACAACACTGATCTTGGTTCTTCACATTGATAACGGCCATCTTTTTCTCTATGAAATATGGTAGCTTAATATATGACGAACCCCCAATAGGACTGAATTTATTCACATTAACTTCCAAATAAGTGATTTTCTGTAATGCCCAACCTGAAATTAAACGAATACATTATTATGTGATGTAATTAAAAATAATGGTTGCATGTATATGTATATATTTCACGATGGCAAAAATTACATGTTTCCATTCGTCAACCTACCTGAATCTTTTTCCTGGAATTCTGTTGTCTGCAACATCATTTTCCCAATAAACCATTCGAACATAGACTCCAAATCTGAAGACACATCTATTATTTGGTTTGGCGTATTGAATGATTTTTCACTGTACACTTCAGATGATGGCAGTAGATATAAACCAAATACTTCCATATTGACTTTAATGACACCGTGACTTGTTAGCATGTTACCCAACAAATCCATCACATTGTTTTTAACATCATTGAAAAACAATGTGTAGTTAATATGGTCATTGTTTGGGTATACTCGGTAACTAGCTATTCTGCATTTGAATGCACTCTGAATTAGCTGGACATTGGGGGAAAATGGAAAAACTGAATTATTTCTGTGTTGGAGTGTTCTTTCGTGTCGAACAATCTGATTTGTTGGAATGTTTACATTACATGATGTGCAAGTGTGCATACTCAATGTCGAGGTGCCCGAATCTACTGTTGCACGTTTGGCAGCTGGTCCCTTTCCTACGTTTTTCATTGGACATGACTCCATTTGATGGCGACGCATGTTGTAAGTACGCGTAAATGCTTTACCGCACTTTTCACACTGGTAAAACATTATGGTATGTAATAAGATGCTTAAATCAAAATATACCTTGCTTACTAGACAACAAGACAACAACTGTTCTCTGTATTATTAAACCTTTTATATCCACCACCCCCACCACCGCCACAATATATTTCTGAAGGTGATGTGACGTCACACTAAAAGTTCCAAGGCAAGCTCAAAGTCATTCGAGGTCAATTGTGTGATCTTCAAATATCAGCAAGGACACTCGAGGTTGATGTCGTTATAAATTATCTCAAGGGATATAAAGTCAAGTTGCATTTCCTTAACTGACTTTCAAACATCGTGAACAATAACCCTCTGCAAACAGTCCTAAGAGCGCTCACTTGGTGTAATCCCAAGGTCATACGCGCGAACTTCAACAACACACTCAAGGACATTAAAGGTCAAATTAGCCAAGTCATTCACGGTTGAATACAACACAAAGCAGTCCCAAGGACGTTCAAAGTCGTACACGCTTGGAGCAATCCCAAGACCATATGCGCGACCTTCAATAAGAAAGTCAAGGGCATTCAAGATCAAATGTCAAGGGCATTCAAGGTCAAATTAGCTCAATGTCATTCAAGGTTGAATACACCCGAGGCCAAGTGGGCGGGGTCTATCCCAGTGGCACCGGCGGGGGGGGGGGGGGGGAAAAATGGGGGGGGGGGAGAATTGAGTCCGTCTATAGCTCTCTACTGTTATTTGAACCAGTTCCGACACGTGATAATCAAATTTCATGTTTTCGATTAGTTTTGGTTAGTCGCCAAAATTCGGTTCGTTTTGATTAGTTTTAACTTAATTCAATTTTTGTAACCTGTTCCGATAGGTTTTAGCCCGTTCTGGTGCTTTTGGTTAGTTTTGGTTAGTCGTTAGTCAAAAAATTTTCGGTTGGTTTCAGTTAGTTCCAATTTATTTTAGTCATTTGAACCGATTCCGATACGTTACAATCAAATTTAGGTTTAAATACAGAAACTAACACGATCTCTCATGCGTATGACGTCATGAATGGGGCAAATGTAGCATGCACTTTTTCACGATTTGAGGCCCTATACTAGGAAAACAGAAACATTTTCAATGTTAAAATGCATTTTTAGATTGTGAGACATGCAGAATTGATTGGTTAAAACAAAAGTTCCGATATCATAATAATAAAATTTTTTCCCATATGTGTCCAATATTCTGGCGGACACTGTATACCATTAGTTGGATTTAAAAAAGATTTAACTATAACATTGTATCTGCCAGTTCACAGATTTAATCGAATTTCGTGCTCATTCGATTTTGCATTAAACAACATTTATACATACCTTTCAGGATCGCGGGGGTAATTTAAATAATGATTTTTCGCCCCGTCCTAGTAGAACAATTCAACCACTATAACCAGGCATTTTTAACAAAAATAAAATAAAGATTAATTATTTTTCGCAACGCTCTCGGACTAAACCAAAAGACTCGCGTGGCTCGCGTTTAGAATCACACTAGAGTTTGCCCTGACTATTTCTTGGGATGGCTGGCCATCCCAAGGAGCCGGAGTTTTAAACGAATTCTTGTTTCAAGCGTTAGGTGGGAGGTTTCGCATGTGGTGTGGGTTTACCTGGGAATGTGTAATAATCATGAAGGACGACAGCGAAGAGTAATATTTAATATGCCTTGGGATAGATAGTTCCTGTCGATTGAGCCAAAGAGAGCGGATGGCCATGGCATGTGTGGTGTTTCATATTTTGAAATTACATAAATTGAGAATAATTGCTTTCAAATTTAGTTACCTACTTACAAGCAGGCGGCGATGAGTTTGCAGGTCCCTAAAGGGTAGTTCATATAGCAACGAATCACGAAATACGAATCAAGAATTTTAACGCCATTGGTCAGATTAATTGACGGGAGAGTTTACAGGTGCATAATTTAAGATTTTACAAATTCGTGAAATATAAAATCTGCGGCGCGGCCCGGGAAACTTGAGTCCATTTCAAGATTTTACGTTATTCCTGACGAATTTAGGCCAATTTGATAGTTTGCATATTGGTTTTAAGGTTATAATAATTTAGTTTTGATTTATTTCCGATATTTTTCTCGTATGTAAGATGTCCGAAGAGTTTCATGTAATAATATATTTTTGTTATGTTTTGATTTACAATTAAGATAAGCTCTTTATGACTAAACCGGGATGTAAATATCTAAAACTAGAATATGAAAAATAATAATGAAGTAGGTTGATATTGACGCTCTACTGTACCAATAATATTAACGACTGTGTTGTTCAAAAAACATTTAAACACGTTATCAAATCTAACGATTTAATTTAGATTATATTTGCATTACACGCCACTGTTCGCATTCCAAGGAAATCTTAAAATCCATGGCGATACTACTAACGCCATCTCTACTTACAACGTTCACTCATCTGACTCCGACCAATCACAGCGCTACTCTACAGGATAGCCACATCACTCAACTTAAAATTCCCTAAAATAATTTCGATCTTTAATAATCAGATTTTAGGAAAACTAGCGAGCAGATTTCAACCAGATTTGTGTTAAAATTCATAATATTAATTTAGACAATCGGTGTTGCTAAGCTTTTACGCAATTTCTCTATATTTATGTTATTTGCCCTTGACTGACGTAATATGAAGTAGTGGGGGTAAATTAACGCGCCAAAAGTCGACTGACGACGCTTCTCCCGTTCGAGAATTCACTTCTTAACTGGCCCTCGTTTAAGCAAGTCGCGATCCGTAAAATCGCTCCTCATGGCGCACACAGCCATGGAGGTTTCTCTAATTCTCTAACACTGTACTAATCGTACCCAAGGCAACAGGCCAAGTAAGTAAACTCAAACGTTTACAAACCCAATCTCTCAATACTCTCTCGGCTTTATTAAAATATAAAGTCTCCCATAAGTGCTATTTCAATTCACTTAGTTTAGCATACCTACGCGAATTGCGTAGCGTGTTTTACAATAATTTCTGCATGTAGAAAACGCATGCCACAAAGGCTTCATAATAGCCCTGCCATAAGCATCTACCTGCATATCATACTCAGTCTCAACACGCCATTGAGTCATTTTTATTCGCAAAAAATTGAAGTAAATTGTATATAGTCGCTAAGTAAGAACTTAGTAAGTGTTCAAAGGTGATATTTCCTGTGTTAGAAGACAATCTGCTGAACGATTGAACATTGCTAACCAAATGGTGAATCTAGTGTACATATTAGCTTGTATGTGGACAATAAGGTAATATTTATCCTGTTTGTTTTATGTTACTATATTTCATCTCAAGGTTATCCCAGCTAATCGTAGCAGTTCTTCAGGAACATAAATGAACATTTAAGTGTATATAGCTGCCAGATTATGTTTATAATTATATACTTGTTTAACATTACAATTGTTTAAGCATGCTTTAGGTTTTAAGAGTATTATTCATGTCACATTCTTCAAGGTCGATATTTTGCCTCGACTGATATTGTTCATATTGTAGCACTGACTACGTATAATCACTTATTGTTTACATTTTGTATATTTATGAGCTTCTAGTTATTTTCAGGTAAAATAACTTATTAAAATATTCATATAATACTAAAGCTTTTTGTTTTATTTACAAATTGACTTTAGAACTAGCCCTATGGTAAATTTTAGTGCCTAAGAGCACTTCTCTGTTTGATTCAGAAAATAAGACTGAATCATGTGTATAAAAGTTTTATCTTAAAATATACCTATATCTAAGTGTAAGAGATAACATCTCTGGTGGTGAAATTGGCTCTTGGGTGTAGTATTTTTTTTTGCATATGGGGAAATCTTTTCTACAAGGAAATCGAAGTCGTCAACACACATTCTATGGTAGTTCCAGCATTTTTCTCATAATTTTTTGCACGATATTATGAGATGCTCCATGCGACCACGCACCGTTGCTTAAAGATCTCACAGACACCAAATAACACGATACACATATCGTGACCAATAATAAACCCATATTACTTATTCCTTTTTCGTCGCATCTTAAGCAACAAGTAAACTCTTATTATACGTCTACGTCTATGTTGGCAATAAAATATGTTCATATTAAAATTTTAATTATTAATTTTGAAAAACACAAAAAGGAAACACAACCCTCCTAACTCATCGTCAAACGCACATGTCACAGTGAAAATTTAAAATTCCCTTGAAACGTCTACGAATTTCGTCTTCATATGAAATGGTCACTTTTTACGACTTTGTAAAAACAACAATTCGAAAATCGTGTTTCCTGATTCTTTGCCATATGAACTCTGCTTTATGCTACCTACCAATAAATGCCAGAAAGTTTGGAAAAAAAATCCTAACTGTTTGGCATCGAGATTACATGCGCCCTTTAATTTGTGTATCGATAAACTTATGTTTTCGGCATGTTTAGGCATTGTATTAATAGTTTTTAAAATTTCACCATTTTAGTCTATCAAATAATTTCCTTTATTAACTCGACTCGCTTAGAATACACGGGCCACCCCTTTCAAGATGACCGCCGTTTCCGGGATGTAACCAAACAAAAGGATCCCAGCAATTCCTGTCCCGCAGACAGAGGCAATGGCCAGAAGCCATCATGGATTTCGAATAACTCCTCCTCTTGGTCCTCCCTTTTTCGGAGATTCCCCCGAGTTTCTTCTCCTCTGGAAGGAGACTGACACTTCTTCTATAGTAGAGGGATCGACGTTATAAAAGCGAAACCTCCAACCAAATCAGAAGAGTTCAACAGTGCTAAGCAGTTCAATAGTTCGCCCGTTCTAAACAGATCCACAGTTCTAAAGTCAGTTCACCAGCTAGACAGTTCTCTAGAAAGAGACAGAGTCTCAGTTAAAGTTTACGGTTAACCTACCAATTTGAGTCAAGTCTGAAGTTCTAAAGTTTGAGTATAAGCCACCCGTTTAAAGTGAAAGTTATTTACCCAGTAATAATTTCTAAAGTTCCCTAATCACGTAAATAATAATTAGCCTTAACAGCAACGTGCTGTAGCGCGAAATAATTCTTCTCAGTGAAAATCCAGAATTGATGTAATTTCATTTCATTTCTCATTTTATACAACTTGCAAGGCAAGTATTGCTGAAAAGCCTGGAACTGTCCCAGAAAAAGGGCTATTTAAGCGACCCGCCCAATAATTGACTCTCAGAAGTCTCGTAAATTACGTTCGATATTTAACTATCGTTCAAGGCAATACTTCGTACTTTCGGAAGAGCCGCTCGTTCGTAAAGAATGCCTTTAGTGATTGCATTGACCGTATGTAAGTAGACAAGTGTATTTAAATAACTTTATAACCCTGTAACCGATTAGACTATGTAGGTACCTGTATAAATCATATTAACATCTGAACGATAGACTTTTTATTATAAGTGAATATACCTATACCATTTACCATCTAATATTGAACCAGTAATGCTTGTTATAATTTATAGATCTATCTCTGCCATGTGTAATAAAACGCATTTATGATAACTTAGCAGTCTTTCTCTATCGACCAACCCGCAGGGCGCAGATAACACTTCTTACTAAAAAAGGTGAAGCGAACCCATAAAACTAATTAACGTGTCGCCTGCCTAAAAAGCTCCCTATATGGCAGAAAAGAGTTGGTTAGCCTATAATACAGTGTAAGTTAAGAAAATTTGGGTGGTGTCTCTTTGATTAAAAAGGTCATAATATGAACATGTCGTCATTGTTCGCCAAACAGTTTCAATATTAAGATACAGAGTGTTCAATTTAAATGAAAGTGTAATATTCAAGGATCTGGTCAACGATACGGTCGAGGCCATAACATATTGAAAAGGTACTTAACGTAAATTAGTAGCAAAAAAATATTTGCTCAACGCCGATGTTTCATTAGGGGGCAATGGCGGTTAATTGCATCCCCAAGAAACTTTAATGTAACATGAACTAAAATGTGTCATTACGATTTCATATTGTGATAATGATATATAATGGAACAAGTACTTAGGTTTGTGTTATAAATCACTATATATATCCACATAATATGTATTATATATAGTCCATATTCTCCTTATAATTTTTGTTAGTCTCATTTTAAGATTTAGTATGATGAGTGTAATCAATTTTCACTTATAATCTCCATAGATCTTGAATAATTTTCGAAAATTTTTTCGAGGTGCGATTTTTCTTAAAAAAAATCACAACCGAGAGAAAATTTACGAAGAATAATTCAAGCTCGCGGGAGATTCGGTACGAAAATTGTATACCAAAAAATATTTTAAAAAGAAAATAAATGATTTGTCAGTTTAGAAGGCGTTTATTTTGCTTTGATGTTTGATTCATTAATATGACTTTTTCTTGACGCTTTGATTGACAAGGTTCAAAAGAGTACCTTGTAAAATTTTATTAGTGATTAAATACAAAAAGAAAATGTCGCGTTTTGGAAAAGACAGTCAAGAAATAATAAAAGCTGAGGTAGATAATTTAATTCCGTCCAATACGAAGTAATCAAAGTCAACGATATGGAAACAATTTTTGGCCTTTTGTGAAGAAAGAAAATACAAAATTGGAGAACAAACATCTGAAGTAGAGCTCGCTAGAATTTTAAAAGATTAGCGATTTAACATGAAGGTGAAAAGCTCAGAGGACTGACTATAAGGAATCGGTTGTTGAAGGTAGAGAGTTATTCTTTATTTAGATCGTTTTTGTATAAATGTTAGGGCATCGGCAGGTTAGATTACCTAAATGAATTACGACACAGTTACTTGTTTCAGATTATGTGGAATTCAACTACTAAACAGTTACAAAAAATGTGTTTTGCCAAATTCCAGCTTAAGTTCAATCCATTTTCAGATGTGGAATTTACAGCAGCAAGAGCTGCGCGAGATGCAAAGCGGCGAAGTCTACAGAAAGACCCATCAAAAAGGAAAGCAAGTGCAAAGTAAGAGCACTTACAAACGAAGAGTCAAAAATATTATACAAATGTGAGATGATAACGAGCCTGTAGGTTTGCAGCGAAAATTCTTTCACATTATTTCACTAGAACTGGCTTGGAGAGGTGGGGAAGGGATTATGGCCAAAGTTGAGCATTTTGCAAAACCATCAAGGTAATTTTACAGGAAGAATTGAATATAATCCGGTTTTTACAAAAACTGTTCAACGTGGGTCAAAAAAACTCGTGAACAGTAAGTGGCTTATAAGAAATAAGAGCAATCTGAACGAGTGTCCATTAAGATTGTTTGAAAAGTATATGGAAAAAACGTGGGAATCTCCAAGTAGATCCATTATTTGTTACTCCAAATCTGAACTGGAATGAGCAGTTTTCGAAAGGATGGTATAAAGTCCCATCGGAAAAAATACACTAACTTGTTGTTTAAAAGAATCTGCCTCCAAAATTGGAATTGACATTAAAAAAACTAGTGACAAAGCATTCTGCAAGAGCCACGGCAGTATCAAGTTTAGCTAAAAAATAGAGTGCAAGAAGAGCAGGTCATTAAGATTACTGGTCACAGCAATACCCATTTCATAAAACTTTATCTTCAAATGGATGCTGAGCATCACTAAAATATAATTGAAATTATGAGAAGTGATAATTCCGTTGTAAACAACCAAAATACCCCCCATATAATAAATTCTTCTCTACAAGAAACAACTGCAATACAGCCTGGTAGTAATATTGTTTAGAATAACATTGGTTGAATATCGTCCAAATTCACCCATTTTGTTTCTTCATCTTTTGAAATACTAGGACCTGAAAGTGATAATGAGAATAAAGATATTATTGATACAGTATCAACAAGGGTAAGGCTATTTAATTGCAGCCAAACCATATCATGTTAGACCCAATAAAGTGTCTCACAAATATCAATTAGTACAACTCGGATAAAAACTGGAACTATTTATATGACCAGTAGGTATTTTCTGTTGGGTACATGGTACAAGACTCATAAAACCGGTAGTGTTCCTAGTACATATTGTTTATTGAATTATTGTGATTATAGGATGAGGTGAAATATCTGAATTTTGAGTACCTATCAGGGTAATTACTAAATTACTGTTATGTAACTCACTTGCAAATAATAAATCCAACCAATAAATTTTTTCTACTCATGGAATTCAAAATGCTGTTGCTAAATTCAGTCATAATGATTAGACAAACGAAATAGCTGTAGTAGTTTGTGCCATTAGAAACAATACTGATACTTTAATTTCTTTATGTCAATGAATAACTGCTATAAAGATTTACCTGCAAAGATCTTGATTTTCTTTGGTGGTTCTTGAGATGAATCTTGACTAGTCTCAAATGCCCGTTACCAAATATTGTAGGAATTGCATCAGGTACCAAGTGCTTTCTTCCAAAGGATATCTTAGAAAAATACTTTTCCTCAAAGTGAACTTCGCATAGTCTATATGCCGTCATCTGTTTAACTGGTTTATCCAGTATATCACTTCTGATAGGAGCTTCTGCCCAGACTTTGGCACTGAAAAAAAAATCTCATTAGATCTACCTATGACAGAGTACAAATAATATCGAGTAGATTCACTCAACAAAAATCGTTTCATGTTTTTGGATCAAACGCAAAAGCCGCAGCACGGTAAAAAAATAGTTTTTACTCTACCTGCAGCAGCGAGCAGTCTGTGACGGGAGATTCAAAAAGTATTAGCTGATGCAAAATTATTTCCTCGGTTATTATTAATTTGATACACGATATTTCAAAGAGCGATTAAGGTAATTTTTAATACGTGATTCAAATTAATAAAACTACAAAATAGTAACGTATACTAAATTCAAAAACATTATAAATAAAGGTAATACCAATTAAAATAATTTATTTGACAGTTTGTAACCTGATTTATCTAAAACATGTATAAAGCAGAAAGTTCAAAGTACCTGACAAATATTGTGGGAATTTAAATATAAAAAAGGACATATTAAGTTAGACAACTAAATTTATAGCTTCTTAAAGGTCTTAACACTTCATTACTCGCGCTACGAGTATTTCTCTCACATTTTCTGCGAAATCGTCAGTTTTCGGAGATGGCTTTGCGAGTGGAGCTGTCCTCCACTCTAGCTGACTTATTTGGCGTCCTCTTTAACATGGCCAATTAACCGAGTGCATTTCTCAAGTGATTGGCTGCATTTGTGAGAATTTCTCTCATCGCGCTACGTCTGCCGTAGTACTTTTAACATTGAAAATGTGTCTGTTTTCCTGTTATGGGGCATCAAATTGCGAAAAAGTGCATGCTACATTTGCCACACATGATGTCTAATGCGTGATGAACTACTGACCCAAACTAACCAAAGGTAATCAAAAGCACCAAAAAGAACTAAAATGTATCGGAACAGATTAAAAAAAATAAAGTAAGTTAAAAGTAACACAAATTAACCAAACTTTTGCAGCTAACCAAAACTAACCAAATAAATTGGTTATAACGTATCGGATCCGGTTCAAATTACTAAAATAAATTGGAACTAACTGAAACTAACCGAAAGTTGATTGAACAACTAACCAAAAGCACCAAAAAGGGCTAAACCGTATCGGGCAAATTAAAAATATTAAAGTAAGTTAAAATTAACTTAAATGAACCGAATTTTGGCGACTAACCAAAACTAACCGAAAACATTAAATTTGATTCTAACGTATCGGAGTCAGTTCAAGTGACTAAAATAAATTAAAACTTACTGAAAGTTTATTGAGCGACTAACCAAAACTAGCCAAAAGCACTAAAAAGGGCTACAGCATATCGGAATAGTTTAAAACATTAAAGTAAGTTAAAACTAACGCAAATTAACCGAATTTTGGCGACTAACCAAAATTAACCAAAAGTAACAAAAAGCACCAAAAAGTGCTAAAACGTATCGGAACAGATTAAAAATATTAAAGTAAGTTAAACATAAACCAAATTAACTGAATATTAGCGACTAACCAAAAACATTAAAATTGGTTAAACGTATCGGAACCGGTTCAAACGACTAAAATAAATTAAAACTAACTGAAACTAACCGACAGTTGATTGAGTGACCAAACATAACTAACTAAAAGTAACGAAAAGCACCAAAACGTGCTAAAATAGGTTACACAAATGAAAGTAAGTTAAAACTAACCAAAACAAACCGAATTTTTGCGGCTAACCAAAACTAATCAAAAGCATTAAATTTTATTATAACGTGTCGGAGCCGGTTCAAATGAATACCTCTGTGGTTTCATGCGAGTGATTTTCAAGGTCGCGTCACGACACGGAAATTTTTCTTGAAGGTCACGAGACGGTTTATGAAAAATTGATTATAACGTATCGGAACCGGCTCAAACAAATAAAATAAGTTGAGACTAAGCGAAACTAACAGAAAGTGATTGGACGACTAACCAAACTAACCAAATCTATTAAAATTGATTATAACATTTCGGAACCGGCTCAAATGAATAAAATAAGGGAAACTAACCGAAAGCTGATTGAACGACTAACCAAAACTTACCCAATCCATTACCATTGATTACGAGATTGATTATGACGTATCGGAACCGGTTCAAATGACTTAAATAAGTTGATACTAAGTGAAACTCCGTAGTAGAATATTCTTTGGTGAAACTAACCGCGCTAGATCGGGGATAACAGACGGATCGAATTCATTTTTTTTTGTAAAAACTAGTCGAGTTGCATACCGTTAGATTTCTTCCACTGTTCACATCTGAAACAAAAATCGAATGTGTAATTGTATAATATAGTAAACTAAGCCGAAAATCAAATTATATACCTTACAGCCGTAACTTCTTAACAATAGTCTAAAACCAGCTTAATTTATTGAAAAATTCACAGTCCTTCGCAAAGATGCAACCGGGAGGACATTGAAAATGGTGAATAAAAACGCAAACATGTGATTTGTGTAATTTGAGTAGTTTTTAAAAGCAGAGTTTAAAAAAGTAAAAATACAAACACGAGTGTTTAAAATATATTTAATTAAAGAAATGCCTTTTTAACATTATAATTTTTTTAACATAATAATAAAAAAAATAAAAAAAGGTGCGGATATGAAGACCTAAAAATTACCGTCCACTTGTAGATAGGAAAATCTATTAATATATTACTAGCCATAACGTTGCTGTAAATAATATTTCTAACCTGTTCCGAATTGTTTTAGCCCGTTTTTCCGCTTTTGGTTACTTTTAGTTAGTTTTTGTTAGCCGTTTAATTAACTTTCGGTTAGTCTCAGTTAGATCCAATTTATTTTAGACATTTGAACCGACTCCGATACGTTATAATCAAATTTAGTGTTTTTCGTTACTTTTGGTTAGCCGCCAAAGTTATGCACGTTTTGGTTAGTTTTAACTTACTTTAATTTTTGTAACCTATTCGAATACGTTTTAGTTCTTTTGGTTACTTTTGATTAGTTTTGGTTAGTCATTCAATCAGCTTTCTGTTAGTTTTAGTTGGTTTTTATTTATTTTAGAATTTGAACCGGTTCCAATACGTTACGAGTATAATTAATTTTAATGTTTTTGGTTAATTTTGGCTAGTCGCCGAAATTCGGCTAATTTAAGTGAGTTTCAACTTACTTTAATATTTTTAATCTGTTTTGATATATGTTTTCGCTTTTTTGGTTACTTTTGGTTAGTTTTGTTTAGTCGTACAATCTACTTTCGGTTAATTTCAGTTAGTTTCAATTTATTATGGTCATTTGAACCGGTTCCAATACGTTATTACCAATTTTACTGTTTTTGGTTAGTTAAGGTTAGTCGCCAAAATTCGGTTAATTTGGATTAATTTTATCTTACTTCAATATTTTTAATCTATTACGATACGTTTTAGCCGGTTTCGGTGCTTTTAGTTACTTTTGGTTAGTCATTCAATCAGCTTTTGGTTACTTTCAGTTAGCTCCAATTTATTTTACTCATTTGAAGCGGTTCCGATACATTATAACCAATTTAAATGCTTTTGGTTAAATTAGGTTAATTTGGGTTAGTTTCAACTAACTTTAATATTTTTAATCTGTTCCGATAGGTTTAAGCCCTTAGTGCTTTTGGTTACTTTGGCTAGTTTTGATTAGTCGTGCAGTCAACTTTCTGTAAATTACAGTTAGTTTCAATTTATATTAGTCATTTGAACCGGTTCCGATACTTCATAACCAATTTTAATGTTTTTGGTTAGTCGCCAAAATTCGGTTACTTTGGGTTAGTTTCAACTTACCTTAATATTTTTAATCTGTTCCGATACGTTTTAGCCCTTTTTGGTGCTTTTAGTTACTTTTGGTTAGTTTTTCAATCAACTTTCGGTTACTTTTAGTTCCAATTTATTTTAGTCATTTGAATTGGTTCCGATACGTTATAATAAAATTTTATGTTTTTGCTTAGTTTTGGTTAGTCGTTAAAATTTCGTTCGTTTTAGTTAGTTTTAACTTAATTTAATTTTTGTAACCTGTACCGGTACGTTTAAGCCCGTATTGGTTACTTTTGGCGAGTTTTGGTTAGTCATTCAATCATCTTTCGGTTAGTTTCAGTTAATTCCAATATATTTTAGTCATTTTAGTCGATTCCGATACCACAAATCAAATTTAAATTTAAGTAAATGAACTAACACCAGCGAATATTAACTACGATAAGACGATTCACTCTCCGCGGCGGCACGTTAACGGTATGTCTCTTTCCCCGCGCGAAAACTAGCATGATACTGGCATGTGACCTTTGGACCCGGCGCACACTGGTCGAATTTCTAGGAAAGCTGGCCATAATAAGGTTTACCAGAAATAAGACATAAAAGTTATTAAGTATTACCCGTTTAATATATCGTATAAAAATCATTAGTATGTTCTTAAATCGTTTTAAAAAATGATTTTGAAAATTAAGGGCTCCTTCGTTGTAAAAAAAGGGTTTTAAATTTTTAATTCGATGATCCAAATTTTGTTTTTGCAACGGTTAATTCAGGAGTCTCACGAGCAAAATGAATGTTAAGCGGACGACAGAAACGCGTTGATGAGGGCCTGCAATTTTGCCATACATGGATTTCAGAGTTATCGCTATTTTTAAAAAATAATCTAATAGGGACGAAACTAGTAAAACATATAGAAGCATTAGTGCAGCTGTTGTTCAAAAACACTTGATTATATTCTGACTATTCCAAGGTAATATCAAAGCCATAGTTACAAATTAAAACTAAATTATAAATTTTTATCTGCTGATTCAGCCAAAGTATTTATTACCTCTTTTTATAATAACATCAGTCTTGCATCAGCAATAATGATTCTACCGAAATTTCAGCTTCAGTTTCACTTACTACAATATTATAGGCAGTGGCGTGCAGTGCCAATTAAAAGAGGGTAGGCAATGTAAAGAAAATGACACACAAGGAGTAAGCCCGCTGCAGGCGCCGGCGGGGGGCACACAAATTTTCCAGGTGCCACGGCCCAAAAACGTTCATTTTGAGCCTCCAAAAAATGTAGGCATACATCCTTTTCGATTCGAGTTTCGCCAAAACTATGCAAAGAAAATGCCCTGTAACTGGTTAGTGGACTGGTCTTGTTTTTTGAGGCATTTGAAAAATTATTTAAATCAATATACTCAGGTATGTGCCCAGGTTTACTCCGCACATGTCCTTCTTTACCAAAGAGTAAGCATGGCCAACAATACATTTTATTTTATGACGATACCCGCAGAGCCACATATTTGTCATAGATTTTTTTGTTAAAATATCGAGGTTTTCTTTTGTTGCTGCACGATTTTCAAGTCCGGGCTAGGTCTACCAATCTTAATAGCATTTTGTTTTTCGGCAAATGTCATACTTGTAAAGAGCTTAGTGCTAATACGTTTTTCCAGACAGTTTACAATGTCGTCACACTGGCACACCATAATAAAAAGCACTAAAACTATTCACAAAATCTTTCTAACCAACAAAACTAAATCACAAAGAAAACAATAACCCCTTGTATATGTACTAAACTAACTAAACTTTCAAAACAAAAATTAAAAGCGCATTCAAATCTCACACAAGAATAGGGCACAGTTAGTAAGTTTAGGGTAGCCCGTGTACTGTAATTTAATTTAAAATTTAAGGGTAAATATTATTAAATAATAAAGCTTTCTTAACCAAACCCTGTAATGATGTAACCGGTAATCGCTTTCTAACTAACCATTAAAACGTAAAACAAAATAATCTGTGTCAAAATATTAATAAGAGAGCACATTTCGGTGGACCCATCCGCTTCCTCTCTTTTCTTTTTATATATCGTTCCATTTGGCTGTCTTTTTTCAAGCACTGCTTTTCGTTTGCATAGTGAATCCAGTATTGACAGTCTAAATGCATGCCTTCGATTTGTTATGAGATGCTTTTTAACGGATTGCCGTCGCGTCGAAGAATATTATTCCGTTTAATATAGGTAGCGTAATATGAGTGTTAGAATGTGATGTTTTGCTATCATATAATTCATATTTTAATTGACGCTTAAGATAAGCATTTTAAATTTGGATTATACTTATTAATAAAATTATAATTTATATTATCGGAATTAAAATTAAATGGGAAAATACAAAAAATGTCAAAACTTCAGGGTAGGCAATGCATTTGTGCTTTCATTCAGCACGCCACTGGGATTAGGGGTGGGCTGCAATAATCGATTATTCGATTCACTTTTAAGAAATTACCGATTAATCGACTTGTCGATTAATATTTCAGAAAATATCGATACTCGATTATTTCGAATAATCGATTATTCCGTTATTTGTTAAAATATTAAGCGTTTAATCGATTATTTAATTTCCCACCGGTACGGATGACTTTACAACAGATATAGCTTTTAAAATTCCGATTTAATAATGCGTTGCGTTAAGGGTAATTTAAATGACATTTGAAAATACTTCCAGTACAACATATGAAGCAAAAAAACACAGAGAAACGTAAATGCTCAAACAAGACAGCAGCAGGGAAAACTGCGCACGTTACAAATTAAGCCAATAAGGGATCCTCATTTCGACGCGCCATTTTCTGATAATCTGGATTCAGTTACTGCACAATAATTAGGTATAACACCAACATATAACCTCAACGGAGAGTTAGCACGTTAGCAGTATAGTACATCAGCCTTTATATTTTTATTATGTATTTGGACAAAACTATGATGATAAGAAGGATCACTCTCCGCGGCGGCATGTCAACGGTGTGTCTTCTTCCCCGCGCGAACACTAGCAGAATATCGGCAGGCCATGATACAAATAAAACAATCATGTTGGAAGGCGACCTTTGACGCGGCGGCCATAGACCAGCTCATCCTTTTGTTAGATTAATTTTCACGCTTAAATTCTATAGTCGAGTCAATATTCGATATAAGATAATATCGCTATTTTTTAGTTGTGTTGTATTACAAAATAGGAATGAAATATACAGTAAAAATATTGCGCGAAACCTTTAACCAATTTTAAAATCACCCAAAACGCCAAAATGTAATTAAATATTAAAAGATGGGGCAAATTCGAGCAACATTTTCTTCTTGATGTCTTTTGTCAGAATATTAGTATTCGGAAATATGGTGAAATCATTAACACAAAATCAAAATCTTTTAAATATTAGTTATTACATACCTTGAGTATTGTTATCAATAATAACTAATTAAAAACGTTAACAGATTTTTGAAACAGCCAGTTGAATACAAACTTTATCATATCAAAATATTTATTTGGTGATAATAATAAAAAAAAACATAACGTAAGTTGCTGCAAACAATTCAGAAGATATCAATTGTGTTTTTCCAAAGCCAAATAGAGTATTAGACTGCTATAAATAATTTCCTCATAAATTTGATTAAATATACCGCAAACGAAAATATCGTTTATGGCCAGCTTTTATTTAAATTTAACCTGTGTGCGGCGAAGTTCGCCGATCGTTACCAGGCAAGATAGAAAAATAAACGACGATTCCTTTGTAGCGCTCTCTTGCCATTGAGTGGGCCTTCTTGTCGTAGTTAATATTCGCTGCTAACACGATCTCTCACTCACTGATGTCATGTGTCAAATGTAGCATGCACTTTTTCACGATTTGAGGCCCTATACCTACTAGGATAATAGAAACATTTTCAACGTTAATATAAGAGTTGCTTTAAAAACACAAGAGGTCATGTGAAAAATAGTGGTGAAAGGCATTTTATTTTTGCCGTACTTGTTTTCTTTTCTCACTACTGTCTTTATCCAAATTTAGGTAAAAAATAGTATATTATTTTATATGGAGGAAAAGTAACTTTTCCTCCAAATAAAATATGCTGTTTTTTCTTCAAATGTCGACAAATTAATGCAAAAACATCTCTTTCTAATAGTAATAAAATCTAATTATTATTAAAGATAAGTGGGTTCGCCAGGCGGCTTAGACCGGTGTGGGTGAATAGTGGGTGTGAACAAATAGGTTGTTGCTATAGTAATGTAACATAAAGCTGACAGTGGACACTGTCAACAATAATTATTTTTTTAAGATTGCGTCTCCGATTGCGTTTTAATTCCGTATTGATAAGCAGTTATTGAGTAAGTTCGATTAAATAATAACCAATTTGTTCCTAAATTAGTGATTTTTAGAAATGCAGTTCACAAATTGAGTGATAAATACAAATTGTAGTTTAATAAATCTTGAGTTGTTGACGCTAATTTTGTTGTCAGTTTGTATTGTGTCTATGTTGCTATGACAACACTTTTACCTCCGCCGCCAGCGGAAAAGTGAAAAGTAGAGCTCCGGCGGAGGAAAAACGAAACTTCACGGCCGCCTACACAGTCGAGTAATGACGGATTTACTGACGTTTGAAGAAAAAAGAATTTTAATAAAGACATATTTTGTTAAACCGATTATACGTGTAGTTGAAAAACTGCATATTATTAAAAAATAATTATTACAAATCTTACCTGATAGGGTCTTTGGGGCATCTAAAAAATGATAATTATCCGCACAACAATATCTCGCCATTTTAGCCATCTTAATAATTATTTAATTCAACGTGACCCAACAGTACAGATTATCAAGGCGTTTGCACACTGACCGTAAATTCTCCCTCGTAGTGTAGCCACCGCTGGCCGCGAACGAGATTGATCCGGTTTCACTTCGAATCTAAAAATATCGGCGAAATTGGAAATTTGTCTCGAGTGAACCTACCGTATATACTTATTTATACCGTGCCTATGATAACTGTAATTTATCAAAATTAAAAGAAATATTTTAACACAAGCTTGGTTTGTGATTAAAATACAGGGGGGCAGATATTTTAAGCCCGTCATTATACTCAGTAAATGAAGCATTTATAACACATCGAGGCATGCCAACTAACTTCTGCAGGTGATGTCTTCAAATTCGCAATCAAAATGTAAGTGGATTTAAATTAGACATCTACACATTTGGCAAAACTAGAGTACCTAGAACAAAACCTCCAAATATTAAGTGTGATGTAATTTTGTTATAAGTTAATCGATATAAACTCGTCTATGAATATCACATTACCTGTTCTTCTCTGACACATCATTTACAAAATCCTTGAAAGAATGCAATACTTCTATCCTCGCTTCTATCTGAAAGGTATACTGGAATACATCAACACAATATATGTGTTATTATTTATTAATGATAATATTCTCTTGTGAATCTAGGTATATACCTAGTAGGTATCGTTGGTTAGGTCAGGTTAGTAGTAGTAGTAGTATTTTTTTTTTGGGTGAGGGGGTTAAGAAATCTTCAAAAGACATCCCGACCATTTCGCGTGCCGATCTTGGACTTGGTCGAGCGTGCTGTATTCGTCCTCTCCAGAGGTACGCCTACCAACTAAAAAACTTCCGCCCCTCAAGCCGTGTAAGCAGGTGTCCTCCATGGTACCACATGTAAGTATATCATCATGGAGGTGGCTCTGAATTGGCATTTATCTATGTTACTACTACTACTCCTAGTTAGTCACGTCTCTATCTTCTCTCCAGTTGTCGTCTGTCTGCTTCTTTTCGCGTCATGATATTTCTGATCATTTTGCTTCCTGTTGTCCATCCATTCTTGGATTCAATCATCTTCGAGATCAAGATTTCAGGCTCTAACTTGCAACCTAAGACAATTTCTGCTTCCATTTTGTAACTCTTCCATCTCGGACACTTAAATAGCGTGTGTTCTGGTGTACTAGTAGTAGTAGTTTTTTTTTTACAGTAGGGGTTAGCAAATGCTTATCTATGCACGGCCTAGGGCATTGGTGTTCAAGCGCCCTAGGTTGTGTGGGACTCCGGCTAGCCGACCCACTAAAACCCTTTCCCTACTATCGGCATCGAAAGTGTCTGTCTTTCTCCTGGAACTGCTGGGGCATTACTTCGGGAGATCGGATGCATATGTTGTTCTATTTTACAAGTGTCCATTTTTATCTAGGTTTCTGGCATCTTTTTCTTTCTGTACTATTATCAGACGGACATACCTGCTGATAGATTTCCAATTATTCGCGCATTCCGTCATTACGTCTACTATGTTCTCTGGGGTTATTATTCCTATAATAGTTTCTAGTGCGGCCTTTGGTTCCTGCCATTTCGTACACTCGAAGAGCGTGTGCTCCACGGTGTCTACTGAACTGCAGTATATGCATTCGTTGCTTTCCGTTACCCTGAATCTCTGGCGGTATGCCTGAAAGCAACCATGTCCCGATATTAGCTGCGTAAGGTAGTAATCAAGCTCTCCGTACTTTCTGTTTACCCACTTCCTAGGGTCAGGTATTAGTCTCTGTGTCCATTGCGCCTTTCCGTTGTTTTTCTGCCATTCCAACTGCCACCTATCTAGGGTATTTACTTTTGCAGCATTTTTGTCAATCCCATCTCTTATATTACATCTTTCCTCCACCATCAGATTTATGGGTGGGGTTCTGGCGATGACTAGCAGTGCCTTTGTCGATATAGTCCTGTAGCCGCTGACTATTTTTAACGCCGCTTTCCTCTGTACGCCAAGTAAGATATTGAGATACCTGTTCTTTAGTAGTACCCTTTTCCATATCTCGGCTCCATATAATATCACAGATAGGGCAACTGTAGCTAGGATTCTTCTATTTCCTTCTCGCGGTCCGCCTATATTTGGCATGAGCCTGCTTACACTGGCGATTACCTTCCCGGTTTTTTTAGCTATTTCTTTTATATGCTCAGCCATCTTCATGTTACGATCAAAGTGTATTCCGAGGTATTTTACAGTTTCCTTGCTCGTGATTTGCGTGTCCCCGACAGTAACGGTCAGTTCCTTCGTGGTTCTTCCACCAGCTAGGATAACCATTTCTGTTTTTTGAGGCGCAAGTTTAAGTTTCTTATTATGCATCCATTCTGTCACCGTCTTCAGGACACGGTTAGCGGTTGTTTCTACCAAGGCTCCTCCTTTTTCTGCTACGACTATTGCGAGGTCGTCTGCATATCCAATAAGCTTTACGCTGCGAGGTACAGGTATATTAAATATTCCGTCATAGTACACGTTCCAAAGTGTAGGTCCAAGCACGGATCCCTGAGGCACGCCACATGATATTTGCATTTCCTTTTGTTCCCCCACATAAAGTATCCTGTCCTCGAGGTAGCTTGCCAGGATGTTATACACATGGGGTGAGATGTTCCTCTTCCTCATTTCCGTTAATATGCCCTCCTAGGGTGCAGAATTGAAAGCATTGCAGACATCGACTGTGATCAATGCACATCTTTTTCTCCCTGCTCTCTGGTTTGCCTCATCCGCTAGATTTTGGACCCTCTCTAGCGCGTCAATTGTTGATCTCTTCTCCCGAAATCCGTACTGTTCCATTGCTAGGCCACCTTTCTGATCTATCTCTCTACTCAGTCTTCCGAGTACTAGATGTTCCATAAGTTTGCCCAATACATTGAGCAGGCAAATAGGTCGATAGGATTTCTGAAGTTGTCCAGCTTTGGGTTTTTCGATGAGAACGAGTCGAGCCTCCTTCCATTCTTTAGGGAATATGCCTTGCATCCATGTTTGGTTCACAGTGTCTAGCACCGTGTCTGTTTCCTTTGTGACTATTGCCTTGATTACTTCAGGGGGAATGTTGTCTGGCCCTGGTGATTTCTTTGTTTTTATTTTGTTGCTCGCTATTAATAGCTCTCTTTTTGTGAACGGCAATATTGGCGCTCTGTTTGCTGGTAATCTCTCCCAATTCTTTACTGAGTGAGCTGGAAACAATTGCTTTGCTATCAGCATCTGCTCATCATCTTTTAGGGTTATTACTGGTGGTTTATTTAATTTATCCATGACCATTTTATATCCCATACCCCAGTTATCCTCGTCCACTTCGTTAATTAATTTTTTCCACGCGTCTCTTTTTGAGGTGGCAATGGCTTTCTTGAGATTACTTCTGCAGCTCTTGTACTTTTCTGCGTAGTGTAGTTTCTTGTTGAAGTCAGCGTATTTATTTGCTCTAGTTGTATCCATTTTTGCCCTTATGCATTCTTTCCTTTTAGATGCAACATTTTCGTTCCACCAATATACAGGTTTTTTGTCCCAGGCGAAGCTTTTCCTTTTACATACTTCATCGCATTACTCTTTTATCAGACCTCCTAACTTAGTAACGCTTATTTGTTCGTCATATGCCTCTATCCTACGCCCCATAGCGTTCAGTATATCATCGACTTTATTCTGGTCTATTATCCAGCCTTTATTCTTTTTGTCTGCCTTTTGTAGATTCGCATCTTTTATTTCCCAAACAATGTGTTGATGATAGCTGAGAGTCTCTGCTTCGAGAACCTTTCATTCCGATATCATGCGCCCTATCTTTTTCGTGCTAAAGGTTATGTCAATGTAAGATCTGCTTCCTCCTCTTACAAAGGTCGGTTTTTCTCCCCGATTAAGAATACTCAGGTCTTCTTCCGCTAACCATTCGGACAGTATTTTCCCTCTTCTGTCTTCCGTGTCTGATCCCCAAAGAAAGGATTTTGCGTTGAAGTCTTCTCCAACAACAATTTCCTTATTATGAATCTTCATTACCCTTCGAAGAGATGTCAAGAATTCCACGAAAGTGTCCAGATCTACATTTGGAGAGATGTATGCCCCGAATAATACGATATTTTCTAATTCGACCCATGTAAATCCAGCCCCTGAGCCCCTGCTATTGGCTTTTAAATTCTTATTCCTGATCACAATCGCTACGTCTAGTCTATCATCAGTAAGTAATTTTAAGTTAATGGCTTTCTTACGGTTTGGTTCTGCGATAATTATAACATCTGTCCGTTCGTCTTCCGCTATTTTATGTATTAGGTCCATGGCTTCCCTCCCTCTGTCTATGTTTCCCTGCAGTATCTTTATGTTGTACTTACAAATCGACTACTTTTCTCCTTCTTCTGTTCTTGTACCAACTTCCTATATTCCGGGCATATCATTGTGTCTGCCTTGTGACCCTCTACGTTACACAGGTAACACCTTTCTGCATTTTTACAGTCCTTTCGGAAGTGTCCTTTCTCACCGCATTTGTGGCAGAATTCTGTATCATTCTTCCTGTTGCAGTTATTCGCGATATGTCCAACCCTATGGCAGTTGTAACATTTCGCTACTTTAACCAATTCTTTAACTCTCCACCTGTTCCAGCCCATTCCTATTCTCCCCTTCATGATCATGTGTTTTGCTACCTCGGGTTCAACGCTTATAAAAGCATATTTCTGACCTTTTTCATTTGCTTTTTCAGATAGTTTAAACTCCAAATCATCTTCCTGGCCTCCCATGCTGCCTATTTCTTCTTTGATAGTTTCTCTTGCTTCTTCTGCCTGTACTGTTTCGTCTATATCCAGTAACATTATTGTTTGTTTTCTTTGCCTATTTGCCACTGCCGCAAGTGTTCCCATCTTTGCTTTAAGCAGTTCCTTAAAGTCTTGTTTGGTTTTCTCATCATTACTCCTAATCTTGACCTGTACGTCGCCTTTTACCGTTTTGTTTATTTTTTCTATGGCTACCCCGTTTGTGTTTACTTCCTTGTTCATACTCCTGATTATGTCCACATACGTTTTACCTGCAGCTGGCTTCAGTGTTATTATTTCTTCGTTAGATTTTTTTTCCTTTTGGCTAGCGTCATTTCATGGCCTATTCTTATTTGGATCTCCACATCCTCCGCCCTGCTGGCATATTCTGCTAGTTTCCTTATCCTAGTTTTACTAGTCCTACTGTCCACCAAGCATACAGGCATGTTTCTGCCTTTACTCTTGGCAGAACGTATGACGTTTATCAGGTTAGCATTAATTTCCATCTTGTCGACTGACGTGCTCCCACCGTTCCCTGTCATTATTACATATGTGTAATTTTCCTCTTCTGTGATGGTGCACTCGTCATTTATGATCGTGCATCCTGTTCTGCTAGAGACCATTTTTCCTTTCTGCAGTTGTCCGTTCTTTATCATTTGGGATGGTAGTGGAATTTTCCCTAGCTGCTCCCTTTCAGTCCTCTCGTCGATGTCTTGGCCCTCTTCCAGTATAATGAGTTGATCAGGCTCTTCTTTACTCTCTTGTGCTGGTTTACATTTTTTGTATACCTCTTCAGGCCATTTTCTCTCGATTATCTCCTGTTCGTTTAACCTCAAAGCAAGTCTATTTTCCAATTCATTTATTGTTTTTTCCTTCTCTTCTTGATATTTATCAGTTGTCTGGGTGCACTTTTCAGCTTGTGACACGGATTTTATATTTGAGATATTCCTTAGTTCTTCTAGTAACTCATCCACGAACTTGATAGACGTTTCTAGTCTCATATTTCTTGAATACAACTTCCCCGCGGCATTTTCTATTTCTTTTTTCGTGTTTGGTACTTCTAGGAGTATCTGGTTTAGGTTGTCTATCTCTTGACAATTTCGTCTAATAATTTCTTTGACACTGCTATATTCTTTTTCCATCCTTACGATAAAATCGTGCATGTCCATCTTTTCCGGAGTTTCAACTTTCTTCCTTTTGTTTCCTCTTTTGCTGTCTCCGCCGATTCCAGCATCAACTATGGCATCATGTGTCATTGATATTGACGACGACCTGCTGCGTGGTGGTGTTCGCGCAATCGAGTTCCTTCTCTTGAATGGTTCGATTTCATTCATAAAGACGCTGTCCTTCACATACCCTGAAAAGTGTGATTGGTCCCCCCCAGAATCCTTGGGACCGGCACCGACCACCGAGGCTTGCACTCGATCGGAGTTGATGATGAGATTTTTACTCACCTGGGGTATATCCTTGTTTTGGTCACACATATTATAAATTTTTATCTATTGGTGGGTGCCCCGGTTCAAATTCGTAGCAGGTTTGTCTTAATAAGTTTCCAATCCATTAGGTGTGTATGTGTGTGGGTGTGTGTGAAAGTGTGATCGTGTAATAGGGCAAGAGTGCGTGAGTGTGAATCTAAATGAAACGTGGAAAACCCCTAGCCCTCGTTTCCTAATAGCGTCGGGGTCGGAAGAGAACAAGACTGGGCCAAGAGAGGCCGAAAGAAAGATTAAAGGACCTCACCTAGCAGCTAGAAGAAAATGTGCGAGGACGAAGAACAGACGAGTCGGTCCACGGAGACGGTTTTTGCAAAGGATTTTGGGAGGGTTTATGCTCCCTCACCCTACTTATAGCCGTCTCTAACCAGGGCTCCGAGGACCCCTGGTCACTCCTCCCATCCGCCACTCGAGAGGACGCGCCCGGTAGCCAGCTCAAGCCTCGGGAGTAGTAGTAGTAGTAGCAGTAGTAGTAGTAGTAGTAGTAGTAGTAGTAGTAGTAGTAGTAGTAGTACTAGTAGTTTTTTTTTTTTTTTTAATGTCTGACCCGGACCAGCCCTCCGATCCCCACACAGAGCAAGAACCAGAAAGCGGACCCGGGCCAACCATTTCGATGCGGTGGTAAAAAAAAATCCCTTCGGACACCTGGTGGAGCCATACGCCCGTAGCCGTCTGGGTCCACCAGATAGTCTGCTGCATCCATTAAAAACAATCCACCGTCTCCGCCCGCCCTGAAGCTGTCTCCAACCCCAAGGTGCATATGTAGGCATCCTCCTGGAATCACCCTCAGGCATTACTTCTGGAGAGCGCTGCGGTTTGTTGTTATCTGTTCTTTTTTTTTTGAGGTTCCATGTTAACACAGATGATTCTACATGTCTCTCCGTTTTACTGTCAAAATATCTCTTGCCATATTACTGATGACTTTCCAATTTTGCTCACCTTCCAGCATCTTTGCAATTACATTTTCAGGTGTTATTTGTCCCAATGTACGTTCAGCAAGATTTCTGTCTACCGTCCATCTAACGCATTCGAAAAAGGTATGTTCAGGCGTATCTGGTAGTGCACAATATATGCATTCTTCAGTGTTGCTCAGTTTGCATCTTTAGCTACCGTAACAATTGCCAAATCATCTGCATAACCTATAAGCTTCACCCCTGCTGGAGTTTGTATCCTCAGCACCCCATCATAATATAGATTCCACAGAATGGGACCAATCACCGATCCTTGTGGCACGCCGCATGTGACCCGCATCGTTTTATTATCTCCCACAATCAGGGTCCGATTTTCCAAATAACTAGCTATTATATTATATACATACGGGGCAAAATTCCTCCGCCGCATCTCTTGCAGGATACCCTCCCACGGCGCTGAGTTAAAGGCATTCTGGACGTCAAGGGTGACCATTACGCATCTTTTTCTACCAACCCTTTCGTTTGCTTCGTCCGCAATTTCTTGGGCTCTTACTATGGCGTGGACTGTTGACCGCTTCTCTTGGAAACCATATTGTTCTGGCGACAATCCTCCCGTTCTTTCAATTTCTTTTTTCAACCTTCCTAACAGCAATTGCTCCAGCAATTTCCCAAAGACATTTAATAAGCATAGTGGTCTATACGACTTATCTACCTGCCCAGGTTTGGTCTTTTCTATTAGGACCAGCTTTGCGTTTTTCCATATTTTTGGAAATTCTCCCCTTCCCAATAGACTATTCATTGTCTGCAGACATTTATGCGGGTATTCCCTCAAAACCGATTTAACAAGTTCCGGTGGTAGACGATCGGGACCTGCTGCTTTCTTTTTTTTATTCTGAAGTTTGCCAAAGTTAGCTCTTTCATTGTGAATAAGGGGATATCTACCTTATTTACTGGAATTCTAGTCCAGTGTGTGGTCCGTCTAGCTGGAAAAAGTGTTTCCGCAACCTGCAGCTGCTCTACATCACTTAAGCACAGCGGTGGCTTCCTTTGCAGCTTTCCAGTAACTATCCGGTACCCCTTACCCCAGAGATCTTCATCAACCTCTTTGATTACCTTTTTCCAGGCCGGCTTCTTTGCCTCTAAAATAGCTCTTTTAAGGGCTCTTCGGCTTTCTTTAAAGCGTTCAATACAGGCTCTTTTCTGGGCTTCGTCGTTTCCTCTATTTACTCTGGTCTTGGCTCTACGTTGTATGAGGCAATCTTTTCTGCATTTGTCTACCTTCTCGGTCCACCAGTAAACCGGTTTCCTGTTTCCATAGTTTTTCTTAGGGAAACTCTTGTCGCATGCCCTAATTATAAATCTATTTAATTCTTCCGCCGTTATTGGTTCCTCAACATCCTCAAAACTTTTTCCGACTACTTGTATGAGTTTTTGCATACCATTTTCCGTGAGTCGCCAGCCTTTATTGACGGTAGCTCTGTTGCTATCACGTTTTGATTGCTGAATCTCAAATCTAATATATTTATGAAAGCTCAAGCTTTCCACTTCCAGAACTTTCCAGTCTACTATTTTTCCAGCCAGCTTGTCGGTACTGAATGTAATATCAATATGACTTTCGGATTCGTTTCTTAGAACTGTGGGAGTGATTCCTTGGTTATGTATAATCAAGTTTTCTTCGCTAAGCCATTCCGTCAGTAGTTCTCCCCTTGCATCTTCTCTGTTGGACCCCCATAGGTATCCTTTAGCATTAAATTCCCTACCCACTAAAATTTCTTTATGATGTCGTTTCATATCAATCCTTAAGTTACTCAGGAAAGTTGCGTAGCTCTGTAGATCTACATTCGGTGAGATGTAGCAGCTATACACTATAATGTTATTTATGTCCATCCAGACGAAACCTGATCCTTCTCCGCTCCCTATAATATTGAGATCCTTATTTAACGTTATTATTGCAGCGTCTATATTACTGTCACTATGCCATCGCCCCTTTAGATTTTTTTTCCGATTTGGTTCAGACAGGATAATTACATCTGCACCTTTCTCCCGTGATGTTTGGAACAGCAGGTCCGTGGCCTCCCTACCCCTATCCGTGTTAATTTGGATAAATTTAAGGGTACTAGGCATGATTACTGCTATGTAACCTGCCCCTTTTCTCCTGCTTCCACACCTGGTGTAGCTTCCTGTATTCCGGACATTTATAGGATTCTGTCTTGTGCCCTATTTCTTTGCAGAGATAGCATTTTAGTTCATTTTTACACTCTGATCTTTTGTGTCCAGGTTCCCCACATTTGTGGCAGCTGTTTTCCTCGTTTTTATTGGAGCAGTCCTTAGCCTTGTGTCCAACTCTGTGGCAGTTGTAGCACTTGGATAGGTTATCCACTTCTTTTATCAGCCACCTCTACCAGCCATCGCCAATTCTTTTTTTATTAAGTATCTTCTGCGCTAGGTCCTCTCTCATATCTACAAAGGCATATTGATATCCTCGATTGTTTAGGCTTTTTGAAAGTCTTATCTTTATATTTTCAGGACTAACTGTTTCCTGGATCTCTTTTCCCAGTGTTTGACTAATTTCCTCTTCTGTGACAGTTTCGTCAATGTCCATTATCATAAAGGTTTTTGTTCTTTTCTTAGTGTCGACCGCCGCTGCAGTTCCAAGCTTATTGATTAGCATATTTTTGAAAGTATTCCTATTTTCCTCTATCTTTCCCTTTATTTTTATTAGAACATTCCCACCATGGGTTTTGTTTATTCTATGTACTGTTATCCCTTATGTGATCGTCTGTTCTTTCATGTTTTTTATTACATCTGCGAACGACTTCCCTTCTAATGGCCTAACTATGATTACCTCTTCGTCCTTGTTCCTATTTTTAACGATCCTTTCGTTATTCCAGAACCTTTTATCTGTGTCTCTGCTGCAATATAAAGTTATTTCCACGTTTAGTTTCCTGCCTAGATACTCGAAGCAGTTCCTGACGAAGCTGTCCTCAATTTTTTCTGAGACTACGCATCCATATCTCTTTGGCTCCTTACTCGTTTTATCAGTCTCTAGTACTCTACCTATGTTTTGCCGTAGGTCTTTAGTGTCTATAGTGTCGCCTCCTTTTGTCGTTAAAACGAAAGTATACCTTTCTACACTAAGCTTTTCGTCCTCTTCGTCTTGTACCAGACTGTTCATTGTGACGCTGCAAACTACTTTCCCTTCTTGAGTACAAATTTTGTCTACTAAGTTGGCCATCTGAAAATTCCTATTTACGGCTATGTCTATATGTTTCTAATTTTCATATCCACCACCTTTCACTATAATGAGCATATTTTCCTCTAGGTCTATTTTTTCTAGCTTTGTGCTACGCTTACATTTTTTATATACTTCTGCTGGCCATGTGTTCTTCAGCAAAGTATCCAGCTCATTTTCCGGCAGGTTCTTTTGCAGTGCCTCTTCTATATTCTTAGTTTCTTGCTCCTCCTCAAGCTGTCTTTTTCCTATAGTTTGTGTTCCTACCTCACATGCTATCGGAGTAGTTTGTACGGCCGCATCCACCATTTTCGGTTTAGGCTTGCGCTTTGAATCTTCCCTTTTGTTCTCTCTAAAGTTCTGCAGCAGTTCATTGATGAAGCAAGTTATCTTCGGCATTCTATTTGCATACGAATCCATCCTTTGTATGGACGTTTTAATTTCCTTTTTCGTATTTGGTATTTCCTTTATAATGTTTTTTAGCGCTTGGGTTTCTACACTCATCTTAGCCATTAGCTCTTTCAGTATACTGTTTTCTTTTTCTGCCTGCTCTAAAGTAGCTAGCCATCCCGCTGTTTTTTCTGGCGTCTCCACTCTTTTCCTTTTTGCTTCTTTCTCTCCACTTGTTCTCGGTGGAGATCGGTCCAGGGAACCTCTCCTGGTAGTTGGATCTGTAACACCTTCCCAATTGTACACTGTCTTACACAGAGCATCTGTATAAGAAGATTTTAAAAAGATCTTCACAAGACACCTGTCCGAGCATTTAGCGATCTTATGTGGACGGGTAGTGTCGGATTCGTTCTCTTTCAGATTCGCCTACCGACTACAAAAATTCCCCTCTGTCTCCCCATCATTCCGGAATTGCTGATGTGCATAACGTCAGAATGACTTGTGTCCTTTTATCTTCTTTCCTCTCTTTCCTTACTCTCCATTATCTGCCGGCTCAGACCCTTTATTATTTGCCAGGATTCCCTGCTACGCGTAAGCATCTCTAGCATATTTTCTGGCTTTAGAGTTATCCTCAGGTTGCTGTTGGCATTTTCTCTTTCTGTAGTCCACCTTGGGCAGTGGAAAAACGTATGTTCAGCTGAATCCTGCGTCCCACAATATACGCACAACTCATCGTCTGTCTTGCCCATTTTCTGCGCGTAGTCTTTAAATCTCCCATGGTTGGTAAGTATCTGCGTCAGATAGTAATCCAAATGTCGGTGTTGACAGTCAATCCATAATTTGATGTTTGGGATCAGTCTTTTTGTCCATTGTGCTGTTGTGGTGTTCTCCGTCCAATTTGTTTGCCATTTTTGCATCGTACTACTCCTAACAGCTTTTTTGTCCATATTTGTTGTTGTCTCTAATTTGTGTAGCTCCTTTCTTTCCTCGATTTGCAGGTCGATAGGTATTGCTCCTGCGATTACTTGCAGTGCCTTCGTGGAAACCGTCCGGTATGCGCATATCACCCTTATTAATACTTTTCTTTGTACTTTCTCCACCATGTTTATGTAGATTTTCCTTCTAAGCGCCGTGCACCACACAGGAGCTGCATACAGCACGATAGAGTACACCGCGTTGCAGAGTATTTGCCGTTTAATCGTTCTTGGCCCTCCTATATTTGGCATCAGTTTCCCTCTAGCCGCTGCTTTCTCTTCCGCCTTCCCACAGGCCGCTCTTACATGCTCCCCGAATGTGCCGCTCTCATCAATAATTACACCCAGATATCTTAGTGACTTAGTCGGTTTGATCTTGACTGCATTTAATGTGAAAAACACGTTCTCCCTTTTTCCCCTGGATCTAGGACCCCTTAGTATAACGGCTTCCGTCTTGTGGGGCGCCAATTCTAAGCCATGGTTTGTGATCCACACGTTAATCCGCCTCATCGATTCATCAACCTCGAATGTGAGATTTTCCTCATCATCCGCCGTAACGATCAATGCCAAGTCATCGGCGAAACCTACCGTTTTTGCTTTGCACGTAAGTGTTAAGCGTAGTACTCCGTCATAGCACAGATCCCTGCGGGACCACAGCTGTTATATCCATTTCTACCTTTTGTTTACAACTAATCTTCCTGTCTTTAAAGTAGGAACATATTATATTTTGCAGGTATTGGGGTATGCTCCTACGTCTAAGCTCTTCTATAATTGATTTCCACGGGACAGTGTTAAAAGCATTTTTAACATCTAGGGTTATCAGGGCGCACCATTTTTCCCGGGTATCATTTTTTATTTTCATTATTGCCTCAATAGCCTGTATAGTGGATTTTTTCTTCCTAAAACCGAACTGGTTTTCCGACAATCCCACACCTTTTTCGATTTCCTTTATCAGTCTGTTCCTTATTAGACCCTCATACAGTTTGCTGATTGTGTTAAGCAAACAGATTGGTCTGAATGACGACGAGAGTTCCAATGGCTTATCTCCCTTCAATAGCAAAATCAGTTTGGCGATCTTCCATGATGTCGGAAAGTCCTGCTCTTTTAGTATCTGATTTAGGTTATCAAGAATCCAGTGCGGAGCTATTTCTATTGCCTTTTTAATCACCTCTGGCGGTATGCCATCCGGGCCTGGAGCCTTCCCCGATTTCATGGATTGTGCAGCTTCCAGCATTTCCTCCATTGTGAATGATTGAATTTCCCTATCAATGGGGCATATTCTTAGCTCCTGCTCCCCTTGCGGGAACAAATCGGCTGCAATCTCAGTCATTCGGGCCGCAGATAGTTGGTAAGGCATTCTATTTGTGAGTTGGCCGGTCACGATTTTATATCCAGCTCCCCATATATCTTGGTCGAGTTCTTCACATAGATCCTTCCATTTCTTCCTCTTCGATTCATTTATCAGTCTTTTTAATGTTGTTCTGTCGTTTCTGTATCCCAGTTTTAGTTGTTCTAGTTCTTCCCGGTTGCCTTGGTTTTTGTTGGCTCTAGTCAAGGTTCTTCTTTTCTCTATACATATTCTCCTTTGTGTCTCTATTTCTTGGTTCCACCAGTAAGGGACTCTGTTATTTCTGCCCACTGATCGTCTTATTTGGCTTCCTTTGAATGCTTCCCCCAGTATTTGACACATTTTATTGGGGTTTCGTCCCCCGTTGTTTCCTTTGACATTGTGGATCTTCCAGTCTAATAGTATTTCAAAGGTCTCCCAATCCACCTCTGTTTTGGTCCTTTCCAGTGATTTTTTTTTGTTATTTGGTCCCTTGATTTCAAACTGTATAAATCGATGGTCACTGAGGGACTCTATGTCCGAAACTTGCCAGTCTAGAATGTTGCGTGCTATATTTTGCGTAGCACACGTTACATCAAGAAACGATGTGCTATCGCCCCTGCAGAATGTAGGCGTAGATCCCTCATTCATTACTACCATGTCCATTTCCGCCAGTAATTCCGTCCAGTACTCGCCCCTTTGGTCTGACTTTGGAGATCCCCACTGTTGTGATTTGGCATTTATGTCACCCAAGATAATCTTTTCCCCTACCTCCGACCTACTGTCTTGCGCAATCTTGTCAGCTTCGGTCTTAAATTCTTCCAAAGGTATGTTTGGGGATATATAGCAACAGTATATTCGACATTGTCTAAGATACAGGCATATGTAACCGCTTTCTTGTCTTACTTTTAATATGTCTACATTCTTATTTGCTACAAATATTGCTACATCAACTCTTTTGTCCTTTATCCAATCTCCTCTCCTAACTAGTTTCTTATTTGGTTCACTTACAATAATTATATCTATGTCCTCCTGTATTGCTGCAGTGTAAGCCATATCGTGACAGACTCTCGATCTCATTAGATTTCCTTGGAGGATCTTTAACCCTTGCTTGCCTATTTTATTGAGTGCAGCCATTTCTAATTCTTAGTGTTCTTTCTCGCTTCCTGGATAAGCCTTCTGAAGAACGGACATTTTGTTTGTCCCGCTCTATGTCCCTTTTCCTGACAGTTTACACAGTAAGAAGTGTTCTTGCAGTCTTTTATGATATGACCATCATTTTCTCCGCAGTTCAAGCAGTGTCTCCCTCTATCTTCCTGGGTACAGTCCTTAGCTCGGTGCCCATATCCCAGACATTTAAAGCATTTGTCTATTGCTACTCTTTCCCTTACCTGACATTCCAGCCATCCTATTCTTAATTTTCCCGCGTTCGCTAACATTCTTCCTTGGGTTGCAGGAAGTACTACTGTTGCGGCCAGATCCCCATACTTTCCAGGTCTGACCGAGACCACTTTTACTTCTTCCGCTTTTACTTCCATTGCTTCGCATACAGCACAGGAGATATCTTCCTTGGCTGCTGATGGGTCCATACCGTATATAAATAGTGTCACTTCGGTTTTCCTATTTTGCACCTTCACTTCACTAATATTGGCTTCTATTTCCGTTTTTAGCTTCTCCGCATTTTCAGCTCCCTTAAGGGCAAACATTATATCTCCTGACGTTGTTTTCCTGATATTCTGGACTTGTATTCCAATTTTTTCAATATCGACTCCTCTCTTTACAGCTTTCAGTATTTCCGCAAATGATTTACCCCCTGTCTTTACCATTACTGTTTCCACCTGTTTTTGACTTTTTTGTCTCTGTAGTTTTTCTGGGTAATGCTCCGTTCTTCCAGTATCTATCTTCCCGTCAACCATATATCTTATGCTTATCCCACTGCCTCGGAATACATATTGTAACAGTTTCTGCATATGTCCTTTGTTCATCCCTTCTGGTGTGGCTATTACTGTCTGATTTCTTCTGTGTGTTTGTAGGAGCTTCTTCCAATTCACTAGCACTTCATGTATAGTTTTTAGGTTCTTCATTCCATTTTGGCTTACTGTGTGGGGTAATAAATAAACCCATTTCATTTCTTCCCCATCGGAACCTCTGCTGCTTCTAATCTTGTTTGCACTGCATAAGTATTCTATCCTCCCCGCCTCTAGTTTGTCTGCCATTAGCAACGATATTTCTGGATACCTGATTTTGACGCTTTTTAGCACTCTTGTCACCCTGATCATTTGGGTCTACAAGGAGTGTGATGTCCCAACCCTCTCTTGCATTTGACGGGTTTCCTGTCAGTACCTTTACCTCACTAAAAATATTTTCTGGCCATTCCTGGTCCAAAAACTCTGCAATATCTTCGAATGTACTGCCATTTGCAATCGCTGCTTCTACTTCGCAGCTTCCTTGGTCCATAGCAGTTTGTGTTCCCGCCTCTCTCATTTTTGTTGTCTTCGTTGCTTTTGTCTGCGTTTCTATTTCCTTGTCCTCTTCTTCTGTTGCTTGTTTATCTGTTTGTGTTCCTATTTCTCTAGTCTCCTTTTTTGCTGCCTTACGAGCCGATGCTTGACCTAAGGAATACATTTCGTCCCATTCCATGCATTTCTGATTTAGTACTTCTACCCTTTGTTTCACCCTCTCTGCTAACTTCTTGATCTCAGCCTTGGTGTTTGGCACACTTTTAATTTGAGTAACCAGCAACTTACTAACCTCATACATCTTCTTAAGACTTTCTTTTAGTTCGTCTATTTGAGGGTCTGCTTGATCTTCCCTCTTCCTCTTTTTTTCTTCTTTCCTGCTGTCTGATCTGACCGAGCTTATGGACGAAACTGATCCTCTCCTCGAGCTCGGTGGTGTCCTGGCTAGCGAGTCTCTTCTTTGGAACGGATTTTGATAACTTATGTCCCCAGAATCCATGAAGCAGCTTGGTTGTAAACCAGGGAGAGATTCCGAACCTATGGTTCTACCCTCCTGGGGTAATTTATATTGGAATTCCGCCATTTCTTCTGTTTTCTTGTGCGATTGGCCCTCCCCAGAATCTTTAGGGCCGGCACCGACCACCGGGGCTTTCACCCGATCGGAATCGGTGGTGGGATTACTACCCACCTGGGGTACTTTTTCCGTTTTGTCACACATGTTTGAATTTTTTGTTGGGGGGCTGCCCCGATCCAAATTCGTAGCAAGTCCGTCATAAGCAAATTCCAATTCATTTGATGTGTTGGGTGTGTGTGGGTGTGTGCAAGTGTGTTCGTGTAATAGGGCAAGAGTGCGTGTGTGTGAATGACAATGAAACGTAGAAACCCCTAGCCCTCGTTTCCTAATAGCATCGGGGTCGGAAGAGAACAAGAGTGGGCCAAGAGAGGCCGATAGAAAGATTAAAGGACCCCACCCAGCAGCCGAAAGAAATGGTGTGAGGACGACGAATAGACGAGTTGGTCCACGGAGACGGTTTTTGCAAAGGATTTTGGGGGTATTTATGCCCCCTCACCCTACTTATAGCCGCCTCTAACCAGGGTTCCAGTGAACCCTGGTCGCTCCTCCCATCCGCCACCCGAGAGGACGCGCTCGGTAGCCAGCTCAAGCCCCGAGAGTAGTAGTAGTAGTAGTAGTAGTAGTAGTAGTAGTAGTAGTAGTAGTAGTAGTAGTAGTTTTTTTTTAATACAGGGGTAACAAAATATTCTAAAGACATACGGCTTTTGTAACGATCTTAGGCAACCGTGCGTGCGGGATTCGTTCCCTCGAGGGATACGCCTACCCACTAAAAAAAATTCCCCTGTTTGTGCTCCCCTGCATTCTGGAACCGTTTTACAACATCTCTTCACGAATGCAGAGTGGTATCTATCTTTGCATCTTCTGTCTCTCGTTACGGTCCTTTACTTTCTGTCTCATGACTCGTCGTATTAATGTTTGTATGATATGCCATTTGTTTTCGTTCTCGATAAGATGTGCTGTCAGGTTTTCGGGGTTTAGTTGGTGTCCTAGGGTCAGGTAGGTCTCTTGTCTGAAGATATCCCACCTTCCACAGTAAAAAATTGTGTGATCCGGTGTATACCTCTCTTGAGAGTAGATGCACGCATCGTTGGCTGCTACTCCAATGGATTGTAGGTAAGTATGAAATGACCCGTGTCCCGATAAGGCTTGCGTCATGAAGTAATCGGCGTTCCTGTGTTTGCACTCCAGCCATGGTTGTATCCTGAGAATTAGTCGTTTGGTTCACTGGGCCCTTGCATACTCGTTATCCCACCTTTCCTGCCACACATCAAGTGTTTTTTGTCTTTCCCTCTTCTTGATTTCTATCTTGTCGCCTTCGGTTTCGTAAACATTTCTTCTTTCGACAGCTTGCAGATCCACTGGAATGATACCAGTTATGACTTGTAGGGCCTTGGTGGAAGCTGTGCGATAACTGCTTGCAACCCTCAGCAGTATTTTCCTTTGGGCTCTGGTCAGTTTGCCTCTGTATTTGGCAGTATTCATCGCCGCATACCACACTGGTGCGCCGTACAAGAGGATCGAGTGATTCACCCCACTCAACACTCGTCTTTTGCACTCTCTTGGTCCTCCTATGCCCATGAGCTGGGCGAGGGATGTAGTAGTAGTAGATTTTTTTTTTGGGGGGGTGAGAGTTAAAAAAGTCTTCAAAAGACATCCCGACCATTTCGCGTGCCGATCTTGGATTTGGTCGAGCGTGCTGGATTCGTCCTCTCCAGAGGTACGCCTACCAACTAAAAAAATTCCGCCCCTCAAGCCGTGTAAGCAGGTGTCCTCCATGGTACCACATGTAAGTCATCATGGAGGTGGCTCTGAATTGGCATTTATCTATGTTACTACTACTACTCCTAGTTAGTCACGTCTCTATCTTCTCTCCAGTTGTCGTCTGTCTGCTTCTTTTCGCGTCATGATATTTCTGATCATTTTGCTTCCTGTTTTCCATCCGTTCTTGGATTCAATCATCTTCGAGACCAAGATTTCAGGCTCTAACTTGCAACCTAAGACAATTTCTGCTTCCATTATGTAACTGTTCCATCTCGGACACTTGAATAGCGTGTGTTCTGGTGTATCTTCAGTTTGGCAGTATATACGCCTATCATCTGCAGTTTTTCCTATCTTTTTACTATACGCACGGAAAGAACCGTGCCCCGTTAGTGCTTGAGTTATAAGATAGTCTAGTGATTTGTGTTTGCATTTTAGCCATGGTTCTATGTTCGGTATCGGTAGTCTTTTTGTCCATTGTCCTTTTGTGTTTGTTGTCCTCCATCTCTCCTGCGATTTGTTCTACGTCGTTTCTCTTGCCCTTTCCTTAGTATCTCGCTGGTGTCCAAGTCCTGTATCGTCTAGGTATCTTTTCTCCTCGATAAGAAGGTATATCGGGATTACTCCAGTAATTATTTGTAGTGCCTCCGTTGATACAGTCCGGTAACCGCTTGCTTTCCTGAGCATCATTTTCCTTTGTGGCTTTTCCAGCGATATCCTGTATTTTTTATACTTAATGACCTCATGCCATATTGGTGCA